>JARFJB010001918.1:867500-987500 GCA_036346205.1 Vesta saturnalis | reverse complement strand
AAGGCAAATAATATTTCATTAGCTGTTACCGAAAATTCAGAAATTTCTACACTACACATTGAACAAACAATTGCTAATTTTATTTTACAAAAAGAAAAAATACGTCCATTTAAATTTAGAATTTTTCAGAGACTTCGACCAGGGGATTCATTCAACGAGGTGCAGAGAGTTCTGTGTATGGTATACCAGGCAATGTGCAGATAATAAGCAATTTCCATATAAAATCATTTACTCGGATGAAAGTCAGGTGACCAATAATAGAATTTTCAACAGAAGAGATACTCACTATTTGGCGAAAGAAAATCCTAGAGTTTATAAAGTGCGCAGTCAGCAACACCGTTTCGACCTTAATATGAGGGATGAGGGCCGCAATAATCGGAATGTGAAAAATGGGCCCATTTTTCTATAACGGATCTTTAAATTCTGAACGCTACCAAAATTTATTAGAAAATAAACTAAAAGCAGCTTTATCTGATTTACCTCAAGCTGACATTAAAGATTATTGGTTTTTACAAGACGTTACTCCGGCACATAATTCCAGAGCCGTTTCCAGCAAGATGCATTGGAACATATTCGAGACTAAGATGGGCAGCGCGATTCCCCGATATAACACCTCGTGACTTTTTCTCTGGATACCCATATGTTAAAAATTATTTACCCACACAATATTGAAAATGACAATCAATTGCGGAATGTTTTGAATTCAACTATAAGACGGTGTTATTTGTATTTGGAAAATAATGGAGAGCAAAAGTAGTTCTTCCTTTTACGGTAAATTTGTTTGTTGATATTCACTTCTAATATTAAGAAACTTTATGGTGTGTAATAGTCATACAGGAAAGTTGCTGCATCAACTTCTTGAAAATGCACGTTTGTAATAAAAAAACCTTTCAAAATAAGTTTTCAAAAAAGTTGATGATCTCTATAAAACTAGGAAACGTCCGATTGGGAAACTATGAGCTGTAGAAACTTCGAAAATATCTCAATATCTAATTATACAACTTTTTTCCCATTTAACCAAAGTTGTATCTATTACCATTTCCCAGCTCCCCATAGTGAGAATCCTTACCTTGGACACAGTGTATAACAGCATTTTGTCTGCAGAAGTGTTGACGTCAGACATTTTAGTTACTTTGGGTAATGCTGTCGTACGACCAAATTTGTTAAGTAAATATGTAATTTACTTCCTGTTGAATTTGCGAAACCAATTTATTTTTGTATATCAAATTGTTACCATGAAGCACACTATCATATTATTCGTGTTATGATTCCCTGTGAACTTAGCACCCGATTTGATTAAAAAACGTTCTGAAAACGGATGCTGTTTCCTAACCGTCTGTATCGGTGTGTACCACTTTCCGTTTCGTTTGCATCCTTACGGGGTGGAAATTTTATGTTAAATTTCTAACTAAATATGTCATTTTAGAATATTCGAATTTAAAGTGGGTTTTCTCACCACTCTTCGAGAAATTGAAATATTCTGTATTTCCACTCATAAGGGTACAAACGAAATGTCAATGTTTTACGATAGTGCAAACGATTAGGAAGCGGCAGCCGTTATCAGAAGTTGGGTGCTAAGTTCACATAGGTTAATTAGGCGTAGCCAGGATTTATATAGGCAAACCATGTCATGTCATCAAAATGTAAAAGGCAAATGAAACAAAACTTTGAGATTTTAATTATACTTAAATTAAACTAATAACAGATAACAAAATATGCAGAACAGAAATATGTATATTTTAGATTTAATTTTGGTTTATTAAAATTTAAAAATTATTTATTATTTTGCTCTTCCAGGGGTCAGTTTGTTCCTTTTCAACTGTAGCAATGCATAGGTACAAAATGGATTAAATACATAATACCTATCTAGCGCTTTTTAAAATTATTAAAAAGAAACTTATTGTGACTGAGAATTAAATGATCTTGTTGCTGATTATTTAATAATTTATTTCTTTCCCAAAGTGTCAAACTTGTGTGAATTACATCCCCCATACATTTTAGCTATCGAACAAAATTATAAAATACATTAGTAACTAATTATTATGTAATTTAAGAAATAATCTATTAATTATCGCTTCTAATTCAAGTAATTATAGGCTACCCTTTTAATGAGTTATAACGATATCTGCAGACCAGAAGAAATAATGAATATCACTGTGGATGACATTGAGGTTAAACATGAGGTCATTGTAGTTACAATATCTGAAACAAAAACTTATATTTAAAAATAATTTCTCGTAACCGAGAAGTTATGGATTGGCCTCATAAACAAATATCGAGGTCTACGTCCTAGTGTGTAACATACAGAAATGGTCACAGTATAAATATTTCGATGGGATTTAACACAATTGGCAATGTACCAAACATTGCAACTTTCTTAAAGTTAATGCGTCTTCTAAAACAAAGTAGAACTGGCTAATTTACTTTCAGGTGCGTCTACTATCTAATAGTCCTTGTACCATGCCCACTAACATTTCAAGCTGCACTATAAATAAAGAAAATATCGTGCAACACTTTGTGTCAACACAAAACACCTGGAATTTTCATTAATGCTCAAGACACATCTACTATAACAGCAGGTAAATGTTTACAGTAATTGTAGGTACTATTCCGTTGTTTTATTAAGTGATAATAATTAGGTTTTTTCATTACCCGATAAATTAATTTTTTTAGCTTGTTTAAAGTATTCACTTTATTAATTAAAGTGTATTTATAAAAATATAGATATAAAATTCGTAGTTTAACTGCACATTTAGGTTATATTTCTACAATGCACGAAAAAGGTCTTGCCGACCTACATACAAAAAATGTTGAGGCCTTCACTTTATGACACTCAAATAAGTTACAAAAGTAATCATTAAAAGCAAAATAAAAAAAATAATTTAAAAATGTCAACAAAATTAGCATCAAAACTAACTCAATTCATTTAATAGAAATTTTTTGGATGTAATATTATAATGTTAGTAATAGGAACATCGAGATATTTCAGTAATCGATTATTAGTAATCGAGCTATATTAATTATCGACCAATATTAGTAGTTACTAATTAGTAGTTTGAACTTCTAAAGGATGTTCTTGTAAGTATTGCTTATTTACAATAAAGTATATTCGGATATTCATAGAAACAATCTCATTAATTAGCCAAACGGAAAATAATATTAATTTATTGCCGATGGCCCTCAGAACAATAACCTATTGAAACTGAAAGATTTATAGCATTCTACCTTTACCAATTTCCTGTAGATAAGTATTAAATATGCAAAAGTTGAATAAAATAATTTAATATAGCCCCACTGAATCTCCAAAATGGGTGAGAAACTCACAATGACGTCATGCACGTAGAATAATTTGGCGATTCCCTTTCGGGGGCTGCTATACGTTTCATTACCATTTCTGATCCGCTCGGCTATCATTGATACTTTAGGGGAAATTATGCAGTTTAGTTTTATTAATTTTATCTATTTTTTTTTATTTGATTTAACTTTTAGTTGTTTTGCTTACATTTTAAAATATTGCGAAAGTCCAACGCGAGTCGGTCTGTAGTGTGGGAGTTTAAAAAAAAACTGATTCAAGGGCGACGTTGTGTTTGCTCTGTAAAAAATACTTTTTTATTGTGGAAATATCGCGAACCTAAAGGAACATTTCAAACGCAAGCATCCGGTGCAGTTTGTTCTTGTTACCAATCAGTGTTCTAACGACGAAGAAAAGTAAAACCGTACTCCAACTCATCTGTCTGATGCAACTGAAAATCTCTTTTAACAGCACCAAAACCGGAAGGTGTCTCCAATTCCATGCCCACGTTCTCGAGGACGTCGGAAGTTAGACTAGAGCCTGGAAGTCCTGGACCATCCCCATCCTTATAGCCTACTTCAACGTCGAAAGGGAAATCTAAACAATCAACTAAAAAACTACGTTTGTTTGCAGGAAGGCCCAACAAATTAATAGACGAAAAAAAGGAACCAATAGACAAACGTTTAATGAAGATGATAGTAGTCTACCTTCAAACCCTTTCTATAGTTGTGGGGTTTGTGGAATGCACAAACAAACTGCGCAGCTGGAAAGTTTTAAGGTACGAAATGTTGCTAAACTTGTATGAATCAGTGTCGAACCATTTAAAAAATGTGCTGCGTGAAACGTATAGATATTTTGACTTCGGAAAGTAACCGTGCGTATTTAACTGTTACGGCCCATTTTATTCATGATGCAAAAATTCAAAACCTCGTGTTATCAACACAAGATATTCCTGAAGAGCACACTTCGGCGAACATAGCTCATCATTTAACGGGCATTTTGAATCATTGGAATATTAAAGAAAATATTGTGCCGGTGACTTACGATATGGAACCAACGTTAAAAAATCTATTACAGACCATTTGGGTAAGTGCCACCACCCATGTGTTGCTCATACCTTAAGTGTCGTGGAAGCTATAAACAGTAATGAAACTTTAAACCGTGTTTTGATCAACTGCACGACCTTGGTGGACCACTTTAAACATAGCATAAAATCCAGCGATAAACTTAGAACATTCGAAAACAAATGGAGTTCCTAGAACTCAAAGTGAAACAGGAAGAGGGAACATAGAAATATTCTGCTATCTGTCGTGATTATGTCTCTATCAAATACTCCAGATTTTTGGGTGTTGGAGAATGGAATATCGTTAGCGATTGCGTTCCAGTTCCAAAACGAGTGGAATGTATGTCGACAGAAATATCAGGCGAGTTGTATCCCACAATGTCGATGAAAATTACAATAATTCGTGGGATGAAATTGAGCTTTGAAACATATTTCACCTCAAACCGAATGTGGGAATAAACTGAAACGCACTCTACAAAGTCAATTTCAAGCAGACTTGAGTCTTCAGAAACAAACAGTCGTCGCGAAAGCGGTATTCCTCGATCCCAGGTTTAAAACAGCGGGTTTCGGATCAGAAGACCATGCCGAAAATGCGCAGAAAAATGTGTGTGAAGAGCTACAGGCATCGAGGGAGAATTTTACAAGATAGTAAAAAGATAAAATTGATATCAGCGTGTAGATATAAAGATTGTGCGTTTGATTCTGTTGGCAACAGTAAAGCATACAGGAGGATTTGAAATAAAACACTCTAAGAAAGTATTAAATAAAACTATACGCGTGATAAGGAGGAATTCCCGTAAATAACTTATCTGTGTGAGCTTTGACATGGATAATTACGAGTACATGTTAAAATATAATTTACATTGATTTGCAAACCATTAATTTTTTTATGGGTGTTTGTAAACACATTTGATACAATATTAATTCAGGTGAAGTTTCAAAGGAGACGTGTTTAAGTAATTGTACTAATTACAGCAATTAAGACAGATAATAGTGATCTTAGTATTTTATTACGAAATTTCCACAAAAAAAAATACAAAAATAAAAGGGGAGCAGTAAGCGTGAATAAGTGAAGAATGAATAAGAGAGAGAGAGAGAGAGAGAGAGAGAGAGAGAGAGGGAGGAAGAGGAACAAGTACGGCAAAGAATATTTGGGAAGGACTAGAACATTATTTCGCCAGACGTTCAGCATTCAACTGAGGAAGGGAAAAGCGCAAAAGTGTAATAACGAAGAAGAAAGAGAAATGGAGGAAGTAAGACAATTCATAAAAGAAATGATGGAACAGATGGAACAAAACACGATGGGAATAAGAAATGAAATCAAGATAATGAAGGAAAAAATGAGAGAAAGGGAAAGGGCGTGTCAGAAAAGGAAGAACTAATAGGGAGAATAGAAGAGAAGCAGACGAGGAGGAAAAGGATCAATGATATTGTAATAAACGGGTGTAGAAGCAAGGAACCAGAACAAGATTTACAAGTTATGACTGAAGGGAACTTAAACTTAAAAGTAGAATTTAAAAACGTTTTGGTGATATTGAGAGAGAGAAAATGAGATGTGAGGGTGACGGAAATAGAGAAACGGGAGGGAAGCAAAAAATTATGTCTGGGAAGAGGAAACTAAGGGGCATAAGAATATACATAGAGCGAAGGAAAAAAAATATCGGTAGGATACAAAAAATGGAGAAAGATATATAAGGAATGAGAAAACAAGGGAGCTAAGCAGAGAAAGAGGAGAGAAGTGGAGCAAAATACCAAAAACGAGGCGGGGATAAGGAGGAAATAAGGCCGACGAAACGGCAAAAAACGGGAAAATGAGTAAAGGAAAATGAAAAGAACGAGAAAGAAAACTAAATGAAAGTAGGGAAATAGTACAGGAAGACACAAAGGAACTAGTGGGACTGTTATGCATTGTAGCGGGAATAAGGAACAAAGACCAACAATTTTAGGGAGTTCATTAAGGAGCAGGACGTGGTGGGACTACAAGAGACGTGGACAGAAGAAAATAATGCGAGTGGTGAAATAGGGAGATGCCAGGGGAATTCTCATGGATAGTGTAGCACGCGGAAATATATAACACAAAGGGGGGAGGAAGTGGTAATACTAACGGGAATCAGAAGAACACGGTTGAAACAAGAATAAAAATAGAAACTACAACAGAGAAGAGGAATTGTAGAAAGGAATATGCGCAGGGGAAAACAAACATAAAAAAAGTGACGACATATAGCAGAAGGATGAATGAAGAGATTATATAAGAAAGGGAGGGGGCATGTTAATAATAGGAGGGGACTTTAATGCGAGGATTGGTAAAGAAGGAGAATACAATAAAAGAAAGGGACAGGTAAAAGACCGTCAAAGGGCAAAGTGTTAAACAAAGAGGGAAAAGAACTGTTGGAAGTGTGCAATGAAAGGTGGTGGGAAATGAATGGGAATAGAGAAGAAAGAGAAATGGGGAGTACACGTACATAAGATGGAGGGGAGAATCAATAATAGATTACGTAATAATGAACGCAGAGGCTGGTGGAAAGGTGAAGGTATCTAGGGTAGGCGAGAGGGTCAAATTGGACCACCAACCCCTGGAACTGACAATTGAAGGGGGAGAAAGAGAAGCACGGGAGAAGGAAGTGGAGTACATAGTAGTATGGTTGGAGGAGAGTATAAAGAAAGGCAAAGAGAAAATGGAAAAAACAATATGGGAAGGTAAAGGGTGTACAACAAAGTGTCAAAGAAATGAGAGAGAAGATGGAGAAAGTCAAATTCAAAAGGTGGAAGTGGGAGAAAGCGGGATGGAATAGAGAATGCAAGGAGGCCACGATGAAGGCAAGAAGAACACTAAGAGAATGGAAAAAAGGGAAGTTAAGAAATACAAAACATGCGATAGTAAAAAGGTGGAAATCAAAAAGAAACAAGAAGTTAAGAAAATAAAAACCGAAGATGTATGGAAATATTTAAAAAAGAGGAAGGGAAGAGGGACACAGACAGAGATACAAGTAAAGGAATGGGAGAAATACTTTAGGAATTGGCAGGAGAGGGAACAGAGGCAAAAAGGAGAAGAAAGACAAGGAAAATAAGTGTGCCAAGTAGACGATGAAGGAGAAGGAATAAAATAAGAGGAAGTAAGGGAGGAAATACAGAAAGTGAAAAAAGGTAAAGCGGCGGAAGAAGCGGGGATACAAGTAGAGGAGTGAGTACACGGAGCTGAAAGCTAGAATAAAGGATGACGGAAAACATTGACAAAATATGTAGAGGAGAAGGCTTCCTGGAGAAATGGGGAGAAGGAGTAATATGTCTGGTATACAAAAAAGGGGACTGAAAAGAAATGAAAAATTACAGGGGAGTGACATTAAACACGGCGACAGTAGTAGAAGAAAGGTTACAGAAGATAGAGGGAAAGAAACTGCTGTCAGATGGACAAATTAGGTTCAGGAAGGAAAAAGAGTGATAGATGATACATGTATATATATATATATATATATATATATATATATATATATATATATATATATATATATTAAAATGCTGCGTTGGCAGATATTATCGAGATATAATTTTCCAGAACAGAATAATCAAAGAGAAATGGAATTTAAGGAGAATTTAATATGTATAACACTATAACAAAACATAAATACAAACATGTAAATTCAGAAAAAGTAACATTATAACAAATGTTCAAAGAAAGCACTATTTACTGATAAACAATAACCCAATCTGTCGTGAAATTCCCGTCGAGTAACTGAAAATGCGATATTTTCTCACTCATATAGAAACACTTGGCAAATAAAGAATTACATATGAAAAGTGAGAAAACAGTGATATTATTCGTTGACATAAAAGCGCGTTCAACAGAGTGAACAGGGAAAAGCTATGGGAATACCTGAGGAAATAAAGATAATTGAAATACTGACAGAAAGGATAGAAGAAATATACGAGGAATCAAGGAATAGGGTGGCATTGAACGGTGAGATGAGCGAGGAATTCGTCACAAGGAAAGGTCTGATACAGGGATTCGCATTGAGCCCAAGCCTATTCTCGCTATATACGGAGGAATCTGGATAAAACATTAAGAGGGCAGCAACTAGGAGGGTTGGTGGTAGGGAAATTGAAGGTGTGATCGCTGGCGTACGCAGACGATATGGTGTCGGTGGCTGAGGAGAAAAAAAATGAAGGTAATAAAGACGTTGGAAATATACATGAAAATAAAGGAACTGCAAGTAAACGCAAAGAAAACAAGGATAATAGTAAGGAGGGGGAAAGGAAACGAGAGGAGTGGAAGTGGGGAGAGCCGAGAGTGCAGCAGGTGAAGGAATTCACATACTTGGGATATACGATGAGACAGGACAATAAGGGTGGGGAATACATAACGGAAAAACTGAGGAAAGTAAATAAATCAGTAGGACAAGTGTGGAGTGTGGGCGAAAAGTTGTTTGGAATAGACTTAGAGCAAAGTAAGTTGTTAAATTTGAGGGATCGGTCTTATCGCCGTTTTTGGGAATAGGTTGAACATTTGCTAACTTCCATGATGAAGGGGATTCCCCAGAAGACATAGATATCGTATAGAGCTTAGATCGGACTGGTACTAGTTCGGGGGAACATTTATTTAAGACAATAGCTGGGATACCGTCTGGGCCAGTCGCCTTATTGAGATCAAGCCTACTGATGATCGATTCCAAGAGCTTGTACCGAAAATGGATTGGTTTCATAGCGTATGAAGAAGAGTTGACTAGGGGCACATCTTTTCCAGAATCATTGAGACACGAGTTTGATGCAAACAAATCCACAAAAACGTTGGTTTTGTCTATAGAATCAGCAACTACCGATCCGTGAATAGACGTCAGGAGGAGAAATGAAGATGTTCCAAAGTTTTTACTAATGGCTTTAGCTAAACACCAACATTTACGACGGCCTAAAGGAGATGTAGCTAGTTCATTGCATTTTCGTTGTTCGAACAACTTTTTAGCATTAGTGATGACACTTTTGCAGATATTTCTAGCACCAACGTATTCTACATGACTGTCGACTGATTTATTAGATTTCCATTTAATGTAACATTTATTTTTTAAAGATATTGCATCAGCACAAGCCTCATTGAACAAGGGTTGGGAACGTAATGACCTATACGGTACTGTTTTTTGGGAATGCATAACTCCATTCCCATGAGTATGGCTTCAGATACTGAAAGAGCGATGTCCGAAGGAGAGGACGACTTGAAACAACATTCACGCCATGGAAAGGTTGGAAAGAAATCCCGTAAATCACTCCATCGAGCTGACTTAAAACACCACAAGGTTCTATCGGTTTTGAACAACAGTGGAATTAGGTACAGTAGAAATGATTTTTATTAGACAATGGTCGGAAAGACCTAAAGGCGAAAGAACGGAAGTTTTATAAACAAGAGGGTTTGATGTAAGAAAGAGATCTAGAAGATGTGGGAGTATGGTTAGGGTTATCAAGGATTCTTGTGGGTTCAGAAATCATTTGTGTGAGATCACATGAAGTAGCAAATGTTTCTGCACTATGACCAGCGGGATTTGTAGTAGATGAAAACTGAAGCCAATTAGAGTTATGAACATTGAAATCGCCTACAAATGAGATATCGCAGGATGGAAACTGAGACAGGAGATAATCAACTTTCATACTAAGATAATCGAAGAGGTCTTGAAAGTTTTTATTTTCTAAGGAAGAAACCCTCTTGCAAGCAATTCTGTCCTTGATGTAGGCACATACGCCTCCTGTATATCGAAAGTTAGAGTAAAGGTGGTATTGAGGAAATTGCAAGTCGGGTAACTCGGAGCTTTCAGAGGAGACTTTTGTTTCAGATAGAAACAAAATATCAGGTTGTAATTGTTCAAGATGTTGGTGAATAGCATTAAGATTAGACCTGATACCGCGGATGTTGCAGTAGTGAATCAGAAAGTTGATACTTTCGATGACCGAGGTCGCTTGGGCCCTGCCCTCCCGGACATCCGAATGGGGCAGGATTTTACGTCCGGAATTTATAACCCTAGAAACCACAGCCATCTTATTTTTTAATTTGGAACTTTTAATCCGATAGGAAGACAGTGAGGGCGAGAAGGAAGAATAAGGATGAGAATAGATTAAGGATGGTGGAAAAGGTAATCGACAGCCCTTGCCGAGCTCATAAAATCGGAGACCCAATATTAAGGAGCCCATGGTAAGGGTGGTGGTACCTCCCCGGCTGGCATGGAGTATACATGCCTACCACCTTACAAATAGGGCAAAGAGACGATTTCTTCGTTCTTTATCACAAAGTTATCACTTTTAAGTGCCCTCCTTATTTGTATAATAAAGTAACGTTTCGTACTGACGTACACAACAATAACATTCGTCGTAAGGATCAATTTAGTATCCCACAACATAAAAAAATAATATTTCAAAGATCTTATTCATATGATATTGCAAAATTTTATTACTCCTTACCAGCTGATGTTAAATGTTGTGCACTGCAGAAATTCAAACATTGTGTCCTTCGCCTTCTTTCGGAAAATAACCTGTAACCCTTAAACTGCCACTTGTCGTTTGTACCCTTGCATATTAATGTTTTACTTAATTACTTCACTTACATCATCTTATTTATTTATAAGCATGGTCTGTTAAAATTGCGATCCTACTAAATATTAAGGTTGAGTTGAAGAGCAGGTACGGATCTTATCCATGCCCGAACTCCGCCGTTTGAACATGCTAAGGGAAAAAAAATTATCTGTATTGACACTATGTCTAATACAGTCAATTTGTTACTATTATTATTAATGAAATTAGTATGCTTTAAAATACAGATTATGAAATTGTCCTTTATTATACAAACAACATTCGGCAATTACGTGAAGTGGACCTTTCTTTTTTTTATTACTAATGGATTCTTAACTACTTTAATTGTGATTGCATAAAAATAATTTGTAAAAAAAGTTTTATAAAAAAATTCCAAATCGCCACGATTTAAACAAGTAGCTTTTGGAAACAAATAGCAAAGTCGCATCTGTGAATAATTAAACTAACGGTTGACGAATACAGTGTCATTTGACTTTGAAAGATGTTTACGCACAATGAAAAAGTCGATATGTTATTAGTTTATGGGAATCTCAAAGGAACCCTAGAACAGCAGTTCAGCTATGCGCCAGAGATACTCCGAACGTGTTATTCAAATCTTAAAAATATTTGCAAGATTATAACGCAATTTATGTGCAAGTAACGAGGCATTTTCTTTTCGAAATGGAACCAAATTGTTAAAAGGGTCAATTCTAACAATATCGTTGCCACTGTTTTGCAGTATTTTGAACCATCCAAGGAACTCGATTCGGCAAGCCTGTCGTGAGGTGAATTTAAAATATAGATCAGTACGAAAATTTTTGAAAGAAAATGGTTATCACGATTATAAACTTCACAACTTAGAACACTTGTGAGATCAACATCAACAACGAAGAATTAGCTATGTTGCACAAGTGATGATAAACTTAGAGATCAATGACAATCGGTTTTTCGCGCATGTGCTGTGGACGGATGAAAGCCGGTTGGTTAGTAACCGTAAGCCCAATAAAGGATTAATATTTTTGGGCTACTAACATGTAACGAATCTTTTACGTTCTTCGTTCATTTTGCAGTATAATATAAAAAAAAGGGTTTTTGGTTATTAATGATTTATACGTTGTGGTAGGCAACTTAATTTGCATTTTGGTGTAACTTAAGTTGCATATTTTCTTAAGAGTTTATACTTCCATATCGTGAATTATTTTTTGCGTACATTTTTTCGCGCACTGCTACATCACCTGACATCCTAAGCGTCCTTTGAGCATTACTTGATGAACGTGGTGTTGATTAGGAAGCCATTTTTGGGTTTCCACCTAAATTTTGTGAAAAGTGATTTAACTCGTATTATATTAAAATCTGAAACATTTGCTTTTGCGGGCACTTTTTTACACACTTTTACTTTTACTTTTGGCATTTTTACCAGTTTTGGTATTTTCGATGTTTATGATTGCAATTTTGCATTTAATTCAGATCTAAATTTAGATCCCATTTTTTTATTTGAACTTTCGAGAGAATGCAATAAACAGTGGATTATTCAAATTTCATGAAGATAAATTTATAAGAAGTAAAATTCAACTTTGGTATGGTTTATAACGTACAGCATTGTTATTACGATATATTGCGCAATATTGATGCAAAGATTACATCACCTTTGGTTTACATTTCCTATTTGTTTAGATACCAGATGTTATCAAAAAATTGTGTACAAAATTTCTCAAACAGGTATTTATCCCTAATAATTTAGTAATTTAAGGTTACTGCAACTAGTTTTAAGATATATTTTATATAATTCTACCTTTAAATGTTTAACAAATATAGTTTTGTATCTTTTATTTTGACATTTTGGTGAATTTTTTATTGTATCCTCGGTTTGGTTATTCGGAACATAATCAAAAATAACTTGGCGTCCGAGATAATTTTTATAATTGTTATATTGCAGTTACTATATTGATGTTAAGTGGAAATAACCAAGCAGAAATCTGTGGTAATAAAATAAAGCATGAACCGGCCTACTTTAATTTACCGACTGAGACAACGGCATTATCTTGTATTGAGTGTTTTGATCTCTGGTTAGTTTAACGATTTGTTTTGAGAACATTTACACCCATTTATTTATATCTTATTTATAGACAATCAAAATTTTGTCAATCCGATTAAAAACCAAGAACACTTCGAAATTATCGTTTGGTGTGGTATTATTAATGAGCATTTGATTGGTGCATATTTTGACGGAGGAATTTTACATAGTGAGTGATATTTCTAATGTCTTTAAGAACAGCTTCCTGTGCTTCTTGAAAATGTGCCATTACAGCTGCGAGCAAACACGTGTTTCAGTATGAGGGAGCTCCATAGTGTATAGCAAGAATTCTCCAACAATATTTAAATGAAACTTGAAAATTAGATAGGTATAAATGGACCGATGCAGTGGGCTCTTAGATCACCGGACTTGATCCCATTAGACTTCTTCTTGTGGGGAACTTTGAAAAAGTTTACAGAACACCATCTATGAACTTGGAACATTTAAAAGAAAAAATCAGTAATGCTAGAGAAACGTTTCGTAAGGCTTCTTCAGTGAGAGCAGTAAGGCCGAGATTGGATAAATATTTAGAAGTAGCTGGTTACATTAAAAATTTGTTGAGTGATTTCTTACGTACTTTTTTTTTCTTTCTGTGATAGTAGTAACATATTATGTGTTTTGTAACGTTACATAAACAAATAATTAAGTATTGACAGATGGGACTTTTGCTATTTGTTTCTATATGCTACATGTTTAAATCTTGACGATTGGGAATTTTTGATAAAACTTTTTTTTTTACAAATTTGCTTATAGTTTTTCAACAGAAAAAGATGGCAAAATTTGTTCAAAAAAATTAGCTCTTTTTAAATATGCCAAAGTATAGGTGTGTTTCCGAGAAAAAAAATTGATGACGTCATTACTTAGGTTTCCAAATATGAAGAAATACGCAAATTCGACATAAAATGGGCCTTACTAAATCCCATTTTCCGTTTATCGTTTTTTCTCTTCTTATAATAGAGCGGAGACATCGAGTATCGCTCACTCTGTACCTATTAAATATATAATAACATTATTTTTTGTAATTATTTATTTTTGCACTATTATTAGTTACAGGAAATGTTAATTTTATGTAGTTAGTATTTGAATAATGCTGTGAACCTCATTTTCGAAATAATACATGTATTTCCTAAAGAAGCCAACCTAATGCAAGAAAATCTGCACGTAATGTGGTTCAAGAACCTAAGCCGATACATCAGGTGGTTTGCTTCGTAGAGGAAAATCCAAAATTTGATAGAAGCAGTAGCCAGTAAAGCTGTGCTTAGAAGTAATAAGAATTATTCGTTCAGGTGTGTTTAGTACTAAAATAAATATAATATCTGCAACCTCTACTGTGAAAAATGACCTAATGAACTGTTCAAGAGGTCAAGTATAAATTCGAGGTAAGTACGCCAAAATCACTTTACTGGTGATAGGGATCTGGTAATGTATACCAAGAACAACAAAAGGTTTAGGATAGATCCCTGCGAAACCCCATATGTTATCAAAGCTTTTCTGGACAGTTGGTTATTAAATAGCACACATTGCAACATATTCTGTAAATACGTGGATACCAGTGAGCAACCATTCTCATCAAACTTCTAAACATATGTAAGTTCTTGATTAAAATCTTATGCGCCACACAGTTAAAAGCCTAGGATAGATCTATAATGGTAACGACAGAATAAAAACAAAGCCTTCACGACTCTTTCCTAAATCCATACTGCTTTTCGTGGAGCACGCTGTTGTTTCCGAAGGAAGACACCATGTATCCACATATCCTCTACTTCTCCTTCTTCATGAATAGGTAACTACAGCAGTCTGTGGATGCACTTTTACTATTTAAATTTCTTTGCGAGCTTATGTGTGGCCACATTGCCCATGGTGTGTTGTCAGAGTTTTTAATCATCATCAGCTGTTGTTTTAGCTGCCCTAATTTCCTTTTGGGTAAATCTGTTTTTTGATTTACAAATTGTAAGAATTGTGTACTGAATTAAATGATTCTAATGCCTCTATCATGTTTGCGTTAAACCAATTGGCATTATTTTTACCATTTCTGCAATGAATCTTTTTAATAGGAATGGAAGATGAATGGGATGTATAAAATGCATTAAAGAACATAGAAAAGGCATTTTGTCACACTGCTCTTAATCTGTTTACAATCACAATTAACTAGCAACAAAAAAAATGGATGCCCAATTTGAGAGTCACTATCCTCAATAGTTTGACCAACGTAGTTAATCTAAAAATTATTAAATCATTACCTATACAATTCTTGTCACGTGTAAGAGTAAGCATTGTTTGCATTAAATCACACAGTTCAAATAATTCACACAAATTCTGAGATTTCGGCTTTCAGATATAAAATTTATATTAGTTACCTAATATGACTTTTCAATTTCTCCAAAATAATTTCCAGTTGTATTTAAAACACTTATCTTTTTGGTTTTTATGGTGTATACTTGTATTGTGTATAACGCACTACATAGTATATCATAAAACACCCAAAAAGGTAACTATGTGTCATAATGGTGAAAGTTTACACTATCATAATTTCCAGTTGCGCGTAAAAGATGTTAAAGTCGCCAAGCGCCGATCTGTAAGGATACACAATTACTGTATTACAATATAACCTTAAACTACAGATTTCCAAGCGGACCTCGACTAGATTTTCATTGATAACTGTATGAGTTTTCTTTGATTAATATCACAATGCTCTCGTGAAAGGAACTAGTTCTGCAGAAATTACTACAGCGCAGCATGGTCCACGATTAAAGGTACTAACTAATACTACTATTACTGAAACCGTGTTCACTAGCTACCCCAGTTCTGGACCACATAAGGAAGTTATATGTCTAAGAGAGCAACAAATAGGTAAGGAACTACATCAAGTGTGAAAGAGAAAATGTGTCAAGGTCATTGCCACGTCCATATTGGTCAGAAATTAAAATCTAAAGGTCAAATCTCATTGACCTGGAGGCGATTCATATAAAATAGATCAAGGATACAAGACACGTGGTGATTCTTACAAATCTAAAAATAGAAATAGGTTGAAGGGGTTCCGGTTTCCTAAAGACCGGTAACCTTTTCCTAAAAACACTTCAAGATAGCACAAAACAGATCAAAAACAGCTCAATACAGATCAAACACGAGTACCTGTTTTTGAGAATCCGGTACCAATGTTTGTAAAATTTATTTTGAGCTGTTTTGGGAAACGGGTACCGGTTTTTAGGAAACCGGAATCCATTTCCACGAACTGGTTTTATTTTTTGAGTTCTGAGGGTCACTACGTGTCTCTTGTCCTTAAACCACTTTTAAGGGTCAATAAACTGTGGGGTTTCCAAGGACTAATACTATTTTTTGACTTCTAAGTATTGTAATATGACACCCCTAAAGCTCTGTGAAGTTTGGCTTAAAAAGGTCAATGAACTTTAGACTTGACACTGAGGATTGCATTTCTCTCCAAAATGGGCATAGCATTAACCTTGACACATTCCCTCCCTCAGGTTTATTGTAATTCTTTATCTTCTGTCCCTCACTTACACGTGTAAATTTCTTATGTAATCCAGAAGTAAAGTAGCTAACAAATATATCGTCCAAATCGTTGTCAAATAGAAATCCTTCTAATAAATGTAAATTATTCTTTAAAACTTTATCATTTTGGTACCCGTGGTTTTATACTATTACCATTATACTTTACCCATTTGAGACAAATTTGAGTCTCGTAACAAAAAGATTCACGCAGGCTACAGATGGTCATAAGGAAGGATATTTAATTTTATCTTAAGGTAATAATGTAGCATTTTCGGAGTAGTTTCAGGATCAAGGTCGTATAAGTGTACATAAATTCTGATTATACCAGTTTGATTTCCCGTATTATCGCTTCCAATCAAGGTGTGGTGCGGCTACCTTTTTATAGGTAACAGTTTTCACCCATTTACGTAATCTACGTCACGATTTATAGTTACTATTTCATTACACACTTTCTCTGAGTAGTTTCTTTAAAACTTTCGGGTAAGAAATCTCACATAATGCTTCCGTTTTGTGTATATATTTTTTAGCAGTGGTAGCTCGGTCGGTTGCTGTGGTTGGTTTTATTCTTCCCGCTACTGGAGTCAACGAATCTGTTGATAATATATTTTATAATGAATATTTATGTCAGTAAATGGTATTATTTAGTTTATCCTCCGTAGATTTAGATATCTTAAAGGTCGGCTGATAATCCTATTAATACGTTCGGGTTGTAAATCTGTGTAATAAAGTAATTTGGTTTTCATGAAAATTAATTGCCACTGGCTGATAATAATCAATCAATCTATTCTATTCCGTTATTAAATCCTTCGCGTACTTAAATCCAATTTCACGTAAATCTACTTTAGTTGAATTTAATGTGGTTATCGTTACCTGATTGTCGTCATTTATTAATACATCTGTACACCAGTTAATGTGCTTATCATATAGAAACTTTTTAGATGTTCAGTACAACCTGGATGGTAAATAGATAACTATTTTACACAATTTACAAATACTTGAGGTATTTTGTTACATTTTATTTATTGCACAAGGAGAACCGTCCATCTCCTCTATCATATTTTCAACTTCACGTCGAAAAAATTCGACGTGTGTATAACATAACATTTAACGACAAAATGCGTTAATGTATTAGTTTCCGTGAATTTGAGCGTATCTTATAGCGGTTTGAGGGATTTAATTTCAACTGGTTGTAGATAGAATTGAAGTAACATAACACAATTGTTGTTTTTGATCAGATTAGTTATTGATTTTTGCGGCACGCAATTATTTTAGATAAGCGTTGCGGGGAATATTTGTAGCCTTTCAGGTATAGCGAAGATCTACTGTTTCCAGTACCAGCTATGATTAGGTTCAGGTGAGTGAGTTATTTGAGTATTTAAGAGAGCTGTGAACTGGCGTAATTAGGCATTCCTACCCCAATTCTGACATTTCAAATACTCTGGCGCCCTTTCCTGTGTTTATGTCAGCCTCAACCTTGTTTACGGCAAGATATCCAATGGAATGCAAAATTTACCCACCCCGACCACTGAGCAGTCGATCAAAAACCAATTTTACCTGTTATCCCGTTCTACTGCCAGTTTATACCGTAACACTACACTAGCATAAAAGTTAAATTTACATATTTTAAGTCGAAAAACTATTAAAAACCACGTTTTATACAGTCGGTAATTAATCACAAAGATGATTCATAAGATACAACTGTTATGGAACATGTAACGATGGTGTCACTACCTTTGCGCTACTTTTATAGCACTCCGCTGTTTTTTTATTGCGAAGTTCAGGTATGCTGTGAGCGCCTATTTTCCATATTTACTTTAAAAAACGAATTTTGTCAATTTAACTTTTTCGTCAGTTACGCCAAACTACAGTGGTATCGACTAGGATGCTACGGCGACTTAAACCGGACTTGGTCCCATCTTGTTGATCCTCACGTGCGACCAGAAGAAACATGCCCTTTTCTTTACCAAAAATTCGACATCACAGACCTACTCACATACAGTCTAAGCGTGTGAACGTGATATCCATCACAATTTCCATTTCATCGTATGACTTTTCAAGAATGTAATTCTTTTATTCCTGACATAACCCTAACCTTCATTCAACACAGCCCCAACCTTTATTGAAATTTGGCAAAACCCTCAATTTCATTTATGGATCTTATCTTGAGGGGCATTTTTAAACTATTTAATCTATACTTAAGATTTTTTCTGTAAACTTACGTTTAGTTCAATTTTATATATTACAATGCTAGTTTTGTTCATGCATCTGAAATGGAGTATACTAATCTCTATCAAGAGTTGTTTACTTGCTAAAAGTAATTGTGAATGTTACATAACGTGCAATTTGTAGTACTAAAAAGTAGTTGGATTGTGGATACGCAGAATCATTTGCATTTAAATGTGCTTATGGAATGTGAAATTACTACAAAGTTTTAAATTTAGTTTTTACAGTGAATGTAAATATTAAGGTACAATTTGATTAAGTGTTTAAATGTATTAACTTAAAAGTTAATTCATTATAAAGCAATAAAATTAGCGTAAATAGGCAAATATCAGTATTAAGTTCTGTGTACACACGACATAATGCCATATTTTATTCATTTATATAAACATAATGGTTAATCGTTTTGAAACTGATGTAAATGATGTGTTAAATATACTGCAATTAATAGTAATGGAATCTGTCAATAAAGAGAGATATTATATAAATTAGACCCCTTATTAATGCTTTCAATTTCTGAGCATTAGGTAAGTAACAATTATAAATTTATGATAATGCTTAGTTTAGTCTTAATCAGTAAGATAATATTTTATTACTTAAAAAGTATTACTGTAGAAGAAAATTTTAACGGCAAAGTAATTTTTGACAAATTTTGGTTTCATTACATTATTGTAAGCTTTCAATACTAAACCGCAATAAGTTAATAATAATAAGTCTTTGTTTCGGCACTGGTTAATAAATAAAGGAATTTAAAAACGCAATTTATGGGAACCAAATAAATTAGGAGAATTTGGAAATATATTTAATTGGTTTCCAAAATATCAGATGTGGAACAACACATGATCTTCTAACCTACAAAGTGGGAATTAAAAGAAATGGAATAATATATTTTTTTATGATAGTTATGCAACCTCTTTGTAATACGTTTATAATTAAAATAGGTAACGTTGTATAAACGGAAATTTAAACCTTCACGTCGGATAAAGGCTAATAGACATATTGATGCATAGAAAAATTATAAAAATATTGATAACACAGTTTTTAACGTGTTAAACTAACTTTGCGTTTTAGAGAGAGTTTGATAATGTTTATGCCTGTTGTGTAGGCAACACACGTTAGTTAAAAATGTGATAATTGATTGGTTAAAATTATCAGGTGCCTTTTATTTTTGGTTTGAGTTTTTCTGAAAAAGGAACGCAATTTTGTTGAGGCAAAAATTGCATTATTAGAAGCTAGGTATGTTGGACAGATTTCTCTGTGATTTGTATAAAAATTTATTTCAAAAAAATTACATACAACCTAGTGAAGGTTTTTTTTAAATCTCCACAGTTAGAAACTATACTAAGTAATTTAGTTTTCGTTTCTACGGATATAAAGTTTCTTAACAAAAGCATCACGTCCTGGCTAGAGATGAGTAAAAAATTTTCTTAACATTAGTACACGTTTGCCATTAAATATTTAACTACGTAAATTCGTTATACTTCACATTCAACTCGTATCTAAAGCATTGATTTGTCTAGGTTTCTCTTTCTATTGGCTATTATCGTCTTTCGTCTAGACAAGATACTACTGTGACCGATTCTACACTTTTACCTGGTCAGCGTTCTTCCGAATTATGGTATAACTTAGAAATGGTCTTCGATAACTAAGTCGAAGACACATTATGGCTGTTACTTCACATCGGGTCATCCTCTGCCTAAGAACAAATAGGTTTATGTCTAGTAATACACTCTATTAAGTAATTACACACATGCAACATCCTGGTGAGTTTCTTTTACTGTTATTCCTTCATGACGAAGCTCTCGCTATATAGACATTTGTTTTAACTAACCTGCGAAGCACTTGAAGAGCTACTCGTTACTATAACGATTTACAGTTGTAAATATAGCACGATTCTATAAATTCGTGTGTGTATGACTACTTTTCATTGGAACATTGAATGGTGTTGCAACTAACGTAAATGTTTAGTTAGGCTTTAGAGAAAATTTATTAATTCAACGGTTGCTATACAGAGTGCTTCACGATATACGTTCATATTTGTACTTTTATGAAATAAACTGCTTGTATAGGGTAACTCACCTCGACATTTTATAGATTCTTGATGTTAAATGATTAATGCATGCTTATGTGTCTTACTTACTAGCATAATTATCTACCTTATAAGTATACGTGTCAACAAACTATATCATAATAAGGAAGCTATTAAACCTTTGTTTTTTCTTATAACTGTTTCAGGGTCTCAGCCATTGGGTTATAAATATTTTCTTAACACTGATTTGTGTGTTTAAGAAAAGCGCAATGGTATACATCTGCCTAAATATTTTGGTTATTTATATCGGGTATAGAGTTACTATTCGTTTGAATTGAAACTGATACACAAGTTTTAAGGACAGGTCTTCCTAGAACTACGGTTTATTGCATATTTGATTTTGTTTATGTGTTGTGTCTTTGATTTCTGAGATCAACGCTGGATGTCGGACAGTGCATCATATTGTTTGGGTTTTGAGTATTGTATAGTATTTATTTTTTTGGGGTTATATTATAGGTATCTAGCTATCCAGAAAGGTAAGTGTGTTATTATTACAACGTTTGGTTAAATAGATAGTTCGGACTAAGAGTTAATAAGTTTGTTCACAAACCGTATAGCTATCCAAACTTACGATAACGATTGTGTTAGTATTTATTGTTACTTATAAACTGCTACTGTTATCTATCCATATTATTGGGTCAGTACGAAGATTGGTTATCAACTATATTGTATATGTCTTTAACGAAAGCATCGATTTGGGATATGAATTTATGTTCAAGTTAAACAGAGTTGTGTTAAACTACCAGTAGTTGTTTCTTT
This sequence comes from Vesta saturnalis, assembly GCA_036346205.1. Lineage (NCBI taxonomy): Eukaryota > Metazoa > Arthropoda > Insecta > Coleoptera > Lampyridae > Vesta > Vesta saturnalis. The sequence goes on along the minus strand of JARFJB010001918.1, from coordinate 965,950 downwards.
ATCACAGCAGTTTAGGAGTAAATTCCTAGCCCGATTCATTCCCTTCTTGGACTGTGTTCACCATTATTTTAACTGTATCGCACCTCTTCCAGTGTCGTAGCGTTCTTCATGGTCTAAGAGAGATATAAAAATAAATCAAGAGGTGCCCTTTTAAAACTTTCTGTATGTCTACGCTAGCCACATGCAACCGGCTGAGCTAAATCCCTATTTATTGTTACGGCACAAGTTTTACTTTTGCTACAACCATACTTTGGTGCATGTAGCAAGTTTAAGCATTTTAAATCTTATTTATACTTTTTTTAAGGTTTATTTGGTTTCGTATTAGGAAACTTTAAAAGTAAGAGTTATGTAAAATTGAGTTATCTTTAAGAAATATATTTACACATAGCAAAATACTAATATTAATATTAATATTAAGTACTGCCTTCTCACATTAAGTCGTAATTTCAGAGTGTAAGACGTAATTTTGAAGTTTAAGTCGAAATATTAGAGTTGAAGTCGGAGTCATAAAAAAAGTGTTTATGTCTTCTAAGCTTAGTATAGACATATTATTTTAAGCATTTAATTTCTATCGAAACCTAATAGTAAAGCCTACCCGATACTAGTTTCTGTAAATAGTCCACTGAATCCTTTGCATTTTATGTTAAATGCTTTATAACTTCAAAACCGTTCACTTTAGCTACGTACTTTATTTTACATTTTTTGAGCATTTTTTTATAAAATTTGGGGTTCCCATTTGACATAAAACGTAGATTTGTACTTCTGAATTGAGTGGAATTTTAAGGTTAATTTATTGACACCCCGCAATGTTTTCTTTTAGAAACACTGTTTCTGATAGTTGTATTTGTTACTAGACATTGCGCTACATTTAGTTCATTTACTTTAAGTAGGCTCTCAGTTAATGAACAGTATCTAAACGTATGAAAACGTCAAATATCTCGTAAATGACTTGAATTTTAACAGTCTTATTATGTAAGTGAACTTAAAATTTAATCAAGATTTTAAAATTATAAATATATACGGGGTGTTCCATTTAAAGTAACAAGAATGGTGTCTACCTTCGATTTAATCGTAAGGGTAAAAAATTTGAACATATTCGCTTTAAATTGAGCATCTACAATAACCTATAAGTACAAAATTTCACACACACACACACACACACACACACACACACACACACAATATATATATATATATATATATATATATATATATATATATATATATACAAAGATTCCTCCGAATGGGATTCAAACCTATGTCCTCTAATTGACAACACAAGTGCTCTACCAACTGAGATACAGGGATTATGAATTCCATTCGATAAAAACTTAATATGGATATAATTTCTTAATAGGATACTGTATTAACTTGCATGGTAACAGTTACCATGTGTACGTTTGTCATGTGGCCCGCATATCGCTAAGATTGCACGAACGACAAGCACGTAACCGAGTGTTTAATAATAATTCAGCAAATTTTAAATTTAATCTATACTTTCAAATTGGCTTATTCGCATACAGGGTAGTATATGTTTAATGCCGAAAAAAGTGAAACACAAACCTTCATAAATCGGCTTCTTTAAGTGCAACACCCTGTATCTTTTCAATGTACAGTGATACAAATTTTTATTTTCTTTATGATATAAGGTTCACTATACCCTATCTGTTCAACTTTTTGAGTTATTTTCTGTTTTTTTTTTTTGTATAATCAATTAAAATCGTTTAATCTCTTGCCAGGATGGCTGCGAAATTCTGCGCAAAATGCCAAACAGACAACTAAACCATCACCAGTTATTTATAGTTAGTTTTTTGTAGTGCCCGTTCAATTTGGTGTTTATAAGAAATGGAACATAACACATATTCAGATGCTGATACTTTAAATTTATTATTTATTCACTTACGTTGCAATAGAATTATAAACAGTACATATGTAGTTTTCAATGATATATCCCATTAGTTGAACAAATAGGTATAGCGTTCAAAAGAGAATAGCGTTTTGTACCAAAATGTTTAAAAACATACAGGGTGTTACATTTGAAAAAACCAACTTATAAAGTTGTGAATTTAACCAAACTTGTCATTAAATTTTCACCACCCTGTATGCAATTAAGCTACTTTGAGGATATATGGAACAATTAGAGGTGCAGCTAGTCCTTCTCTGAATTTTGCCGCTCTATCCTTCTTACTGTCAAATATGTATAGCGTGCAATTTTTTTAAAACTTAGAAACAACTACGTTTACAGATAGGGTGATGTTATGAGTTGTAGATTTTTGAATTCTTAACACGATACGCCGTTAAGGAAATTGACATAAGCAAGTTATGGACAATTGAAATCATTCAACTTCAGAGGCACATTTTGGGGGCTGTGACTGACTTTTTTTAGAATTCGAATAAATTACAAGACCTCTTGGAACCGACTCCGAAATTCGTGGCGGTGATAGCGCAGCACCGATTTCCATTGAATCCTGCAGCCGTCAAGATTTTCTAATCCTTTGGAATAACTCGGAAAATGTAAATTTTAGGCTAAGGCACTTTGCATAAAGTGGTTTTAAAATTAAACGAGGAATCCGAAAATGCCAAAAAAAATGGGGGTCCATTTGAACTACAAGTGCCATAAAGTGGAAAATATTTTCAAAAAGTGGATCAGGTCGGTAAGATTCATGTAAATTTTTTCAAATTGTTATAGTCTATGATACATCAGATATATATGTATATATATATATATATATATGTGCACTATTGCTAACTTTTTTACTATTGAAGCTACGAGGTCGTTTAAATTAGAGAAGTAGTACTATTTCTTCCGCTGATTAACATCGCGTTTCCGAGTTATTTTAAAAAATGTAGTTTTTTTAAATGGGATACCCTGTATATGTATACCCTAATCTATTACCAACGATTTTATTAACATAAAAGGTTATTATGAATTTCAGCCTAAAACCAAAAATAAGGGAGATATGAGTCTGTTTGACTTTTCGTCAGGATACCGTAAAATTTAAATAAAACCCAAACCTGTGTTTTTTAATAGAACTCCTTGCACATTTTTGCATTTTTGGATTCACTGTTACATTTAGAATAAAAGTGTAGAAATTTGTATCTTTATCACTAACCATTCTGCAGATATCGCCACTTCGGTACCAAAATATAGTTAACTTTGGAACCACGATGCGAGCGTTGTCTCCATGATTTTGTAAATCTGTTCATACCACTGACTATTAATAATAGTCTACTAACAAACAAACTGGGAAATTTTTCGAAAACATGTAAAACTATACAGAATGATTAACTTACGCGAAATGTAGTTTTTCTCAATTTTTTCAAATGCAACACCCTGTATATTTTGTCACATTCCAATTCCCCGTGAAAAGTAGATTGTAATTGATAATAGGTTTCATAGCCATAAGACGGACCCTTCTTAAGATATTGACTCTTTATTTGAAAATATTGACATACAGAAGAACAAATAAAACAAAATCCAGAGCAAATAAGAAAATACGAATGGCAAATAAATTATTTAACTGATAGGAAAACTTAATTAATAACTAAACAATAAAATAATTCTTTACACCTAAAAATAAGTTGAACAAGTAAACATAAACCAATAAAACTATAAATTCAAATTAAATGTTCAAAATGCTGACCACGCCTAGCTAAACACTTTGCAATTCGCTGGGTAAAGGAAAGATTCACTAGCAACAACATTAGAGTCGAACTGGATTGAAACGCAGATCTAATTCTACTTTTCATATGTTGGCTTGTGGTGGGAGGATGTTGGTAAACTTTTTCTTTAACGTAGCTTCAAAGGAAGAAATCAAGGGGCACAAGATCCGGTGATCTGGCAGGCCAATTTTGCACACGACCTCGTCCTATCCACCTCATCGGATAATTTCTATTGAGATATTGCCTAACGTTTATTGCATTGTGTGAAGAGGCGTCATCCAGTTGAAACCACATCGTACGAATATTATCTACCTCCATATTTTCCAAAAGCTCGGGTAAATCATTTTCCAAAACAACTTTTAAGATATGTAGATTAGTATCTGAATGGTGATGATAGGTTATGTGTATTAATATTGCTATTATTGTGAAATAGAATGTTATTAACAAAATTGGGTTCTGCATTGACTTTAGTAGTTGACAGATAGATTCACGATTTTGAAAATCTATTTCACTTAAAGCTTGATGTTGTTCGATATGATAAGGATGCAATTTGCTTTTTTTTTCAAGAAAGCTTCGAACTGTATTTCTATTTACCTCTAGGTGTGTACTTAGCTCTCTGGTACTAATTAGCAGATTTTCTATCAGAGATGCCACAACTTGAAACTCAATTTCTTCATTTGGGCTTATTTTTGCGCGCTTGGGTTAACACACACTTCCAGCATTTATAAATCTCTCAGCTACATTCATGAACGATTCTTTCTGCGGCTGTCTTCTCTCTGGGTATCTTTCACAATACAAACGGGTAGCCAGCGAAGCATTTATATGAGCTTCGCCGTAAATAAAGATCATATTGACCATTTCTTCTTTAGAAAAATTCATTTTATATAAAATTTGACAAAACGACAATCCAAAAACACACAAACTAATGGAACAATATTTTAATGATTATGCAAATGTCAAAACAATAGATGCAATTGTTCCTCTTTATTACGAGCGGCTAGCCTACCTGATTTGTTTTGCTGAAGTAAATTTGTATTTTAGAATATTTTTACGTAAAAGCGTCAATATCTCAAGAAGGGTCGGTCTTATTACTATGTGTTGCATTTAAAAAAATTAAGAAAAATTTCATTACGCGTAAGTTACTCATTCTCTATAGTTTTACGTGTTTTCGAAAAATTTCCCAATTTGTTTGTTAGTGGACTATTATTAATAGTCGGTAGTATAAACAGATGTACAAAATCACGGTGACAACGCTCTCTTTGTGGTTCCATTTTGGTACTAAAGTGACGATATCTGCAGAAAGGTTAGTGATACAGATACAAATTTCTATACTTTTATTCTAAATGTAACAGTGAATCAAAAAATGCAAAAATATACAGGGTGTTCCATTATATTACAGGTTTGGGTTGGCATATTTTTGTCAATCACCCTGTATATACCTAAATATTTTTATAATGTAGGTCCAATGATCGTGCATTACCACACCAAAATTGGTTTTGATTTCTCTAATAGTTAAGGAGAAATCCTCCGTCCAGGTAGTAGACACCCACCCCGTATGTATGATATATATATATATATATATATATATATATATATATATATATATATATATATATATATACATATACAGACCTAATCATTAGATGTATCCGATGTATCATGGACTACAACAACCTGAAAAAATTTACACGAATCTTACTGACCTAATCCACTTTTTGAAAATATTTTCCACTTTATGGCACTTCTGGTTGTAGTTTAAATGAAACCCCCATTTTTTTGGGCATTTTCGGATTCCTCGTTTAATTTTAAAACCACTTTTTGTAAAGTGCCTTAGCCTAAAATGTACATTTTCCGAGTTATTCCAAAGGATTAGAAAATTTTGACGGCTGCAGGATTCAACGGAAATCGATGCTGCGCTATCACCGCTACGAATTTCGGACTCGGTTCCAGAAGGTTTTGTGAGTTATTCGAATTCTAAAAAAGTCAGTCACAGTCCCCAAAATGTGCCTCTGAAGTTGAATGATTTCAATTGTCCATAACTTGCTTATGTCAATTTCTTTAACCGCACCGTATTCAGAATTCAAAAATTTACAACTCATAACATTACCCTATTTGTAAACGTAGTCGTTTCTAAGTTTTAAAAAAATTTCTCGCTTCTTGACTGAAGCCTAAATCTTTCGCTAGTCGCAATCGGAAACGTCACCTTTGTTTACACACAGACGTTTTCTATTCAAAATTTTGCGAGCCTTTACTTGTTTGACTCTCATTTGGTCGTTTGATGTATCTGTAGTTTAAGAACAATGAATCAAAAGAATAAAATAACATTGATTCTCAAGAAAACCAAGCAAAATAATAGAAAAGTGAAATATAAACAATTTAAAATAAGTGCTCAAACTTCGTCCCATTAATAACGAATAAGTAATAGATAATTTATTAAAATTCAAAGCTGACAATAAGAGTTGTTGATTTTGCAAATGTTTCTTAGTTACATAGTAACAATACTTCTGACAAGTAGTGAAACCGCAGTTTGGAACTCCCTGTGGATGTTGACGCACCTTTAAGAAGTTGCTCACATAGATCGGTGTATTTACGCTAAACTTGAGCAACCCACGTGGAAACACTACTCATGGGTGATGTTTTCTTTCCAAAATCCAAATAAACTCGATCGATGCATTAATTGTTTATAGACGTTAGACCTCGTTTGAAATCGTATTTAATTATGACACACTAATGGATTACACGCGAGGTTTCCATTTTTAAACAAAACTACGTCTGTTAATAAAACTGTATGATTTAGTTAGGAAAAGTTAACTGAGTTATCAGTGAAAAATATCTCGAATACTAATGTTGAAAAACGTTAGTTGTTATTTTAAAAACCAAATCTTTTTTTTCTGTTAAATTCTAACACAGATAATAAAAAGTATTTTTGTTGAATAAATATATAAGCGTAACACCAAACAAGGATTTTATCTGAAGACGAGAAAATCAAATCAAAATATAATATTGACATACTTTTCCAATATGTCGTGTGAATCCAATTATTACTTTTATTATTATAAATTAAAATTGCTTCATTATTTACAAAATATATTTGAAATCATTGCATTTTCTGTCAGTTTACAAAGATAATACAATAAATTGAGAGCAATGCAAAGAATGTGTATAACCATAAATAAATCTGGTGAGTAACTCAATAAAAATGCAAAATACATTCCATTACGCTTTATTACTGAATGAAGGAACTTTAAGTGCTAAATTACACTCTTCTGAACGCATAATTATTAACAAACATGTTTAGAATTTAATATGCAGCAATCACGCTCGTAAATCTGATCAAAAAATAAACGCAAAATGTATGTAGAACGAGAAAAACGAATGTCGCCTACGCAAAAAATCTAAAGCCTATAATTTAATTGGATTTCTAATGGAATTATCGAAAACACCAAATATGTGGTTAATTAAATAAACGAAAACAATCTCAAGCTTGAAAAATCTTAATTAGGAAATTAAACTTGACCTTAGTGAAAGGAAGAAATTTAATTTAGCCGAATTTGGCGCTAACATAACAATAATGTTGACAATACTCATAATGGAATTAGAAGAGTAATAATGCAATACAAACCAGGATATAATTCAAGTTCGGCACTCACAAATCCACTAAACAATATAAAAATGGCAATGTAGCGAGAAGTACTTTTCATATTGCACACCACGATGGAGCACACTCCATATGTTTTCATACTTCAGCCATTTTTCGGTAATCAATAAATTTCCCGACGAGCCATTGGATCTGCGCGACTGACGTCAAACACAATATTAGAAAAACTTGAGAGTTTCCCGGCTGATACTTAACTTAATGTAGACTATTTTTACTTAAGTTTCAAATTGGCTCTTAAAAAAGGAATTCATTACATTAACCAACAGTTAGTAATGAACTGATAAGAAATGTATCGCCTGCAGCGCGGTTACACTAAGGAAAAAAGCAGGGTATATCACATCCTGTCTAGATTAGTAAAGTATTAATTATACAACATGCATAATGTATACCAAATAATATAACCTGCTTAAAATTTTTTTCTTAAATTCCTTTAGGATAGGCAAACCATTTTTATTCCTCTCACGTACATACTCGTTTAGGGAGTAAATGAAAAAGGACATTCACTAAAAAAAAGAGCTGGTTTAATCAGAATATGTGTAAAACACACAAAAAGTAAAAAAAATATAGCTTTTTTAAGCGAATTGTGATACATATAAATTTAAACTGTGTTTCTAAAGTGACATAAACATTGTAATTTAAAATCGACAAACACTAAGTACCGAACGTGTAATTGCAAATTATTAAATTTTCAGAAAAGTAACAAATGTTTGAGTTTGTGTACCTATAATTAAAGGTGTTTTCTGTATAATCTACCCATTCCTTCAGTCTTTTAATTAATAAAATTTCAATTTCTTTGAATTAACGCATTGTACTATGGGGATTGTTAGAAGTATTGATTTAGTTTCGAAAAATCTCTAAGGAGTAATGCTTTATTTTTATATAAAGTAGAAGTCAAAAACTTAGAATAGCAAAAAATTTTGATACTACTAAACTAAATCTGCTCTTTTATACAGGGTTGCTGATTAGTGCGATATCTCAGTAAATATGAGTTTTATAAGGACATGTTTCCTATCAAAGCTTTTGGTATTTACGAGGTGCGTATTTTAAAATTATTTTCCAATATACGGGGTGCGTCATAAAAGTGTGGTAGTAACAAATTATGTTTTTTAAAAATAGAACCCCCCAATTGTTCACCATATTCGGAATTATCGTCAATTTTTAATGTTAATTTATGTAAGATATTTTATCTTAAAAATTTACCGTTTTCGAATTATTTGGAAAAATATGAAAATTTTGACAGCTGAAGGGTTTCACAAACATCGGTGCTGTACCCCCTCTGCAATTTTGGGATTGGTATTCTGAGGCTCTAAAAAAATCTAATAAGCTACGTTTTGACGTATTTTATTTTAAAAAAAGTCCTCTACAACCCCCGAAATATTCATCCGTTCAAACCCCAATAACTTGCTTATTTCAAATGCAATACCCTAGTTTTTATCGTCAATTTTTAAGGTCAGCTTATGTAAACTATCCTATCTTTAAAATTTACCGTTTCCGAATTATTCGGCAAAATTTTAAAATATACAGGGTGGTGCATTGGTGTGACAAAGCCCCATATCTCCTTTATTTAAAGAGATACAAAAAAAAATCAAATACAAAAGTTGTAAGATATGTTCTGGTGCATATTCCAAAAATACTTTTAATTATACAGGGCAGATCAGAAAAGCTTAGAAGTAATTTTAAATTTTTTTTTAAATAGAAAACCCTATATATTATTACATACATAGATTCTACATACAATTTTAGACGCATTTTATGTATAATGTCTTATACCTAAGTCTAACCGTTTTTGACAAATTTTTTGTCAAATATGCTGTTTGCAGGCCAAAACATAGGTGGAAATCTTTTCTAAACGAAGCCTTTATCAATTAGTTATGGTTGCTTTCCTTGGAAATGGGGACCTACTCTAATAGGTTGTATTGTTTTTTTTGTAATACATTCATACAGGGTGACCAAAAATGGACAATAAAGAATAAAAAAACCTATAAAGTCATTTTTTTTTAATGGAAACCCCCTATTTTTTTAGTTCTATCTTATTTAGCATTAAAAATAAGGGTGACTTTGTATAAGAGTGTATATTCCAAAAAATTGTAGTTTTTGAAATAATGACAATTTAACATTTTTTTATTGCAAAAAGGTTATACGGCTTTCAAGTTTTATTGTTAGTTGACCGTGACGTCGGGGCGCGGCAAAACAAAAAAAATCGGGCACTTCAGATCGAAATATTACAATTTATTGAACCCCATATAAATAATTATTTTATTAAACGAACTTAAAGTAAAGACAATATTTTTTTGATTCAACAAATTATGACCTAGTCCTAATCATAAACTTAACACCTCTAATGTAAACTAAACCTGTAACTAATTATACAGATAAAAGTACTAGAAACACGTCAAATAGGTACTACCTAATAAGTTGTTCGAAATGTCCGCCTCTTTCTTGAATACACAATGCAATACGTCTCTCAAATTCGCTCTTAATTTCTACACATTTCAACACTAATGTTTTGAAAACAGTTTCTAATCCTAATCATCGTGTCTTCCTTTGTTGTAGGCGGTATTTTATGAACCTGCTCTTTGACGTACCCCCATATGCTAAAGTCCATTTTAGTAAGATCTGGGGATATAGCAGGCCAAGTAACAGGCCCTCCCCTGCCAATCCAACATTCTGGATATCTAGCATTTAAAAAAGTTATTATCGGACCTGTATGATGTACTAGGACCCCATCATGGAGAAACCACATTTCTTGTTGCGTATCCTGTGGCACTAGACGCAACAAATTAGGTAGATGGTTTTGCAAAAAGTCTAAGTATACTTCCCCTGTTACTCGTCGATCCAAAAAATATGGTCCAATTACCGACAACACCTCCCCAAACATTTAAAGACCATCAAGTATATCTTACAAGATGTGGATTTTCGGTAGAATAGTAATGAAAATTGTATCTGTTCACACTTCCGTTTCTGTGAAATGAGCCTCATCTGTAAATAAAATCAAATGAACAAAATTTATTTGTTGGCTTATTTTGTTTTGAGCCCATTGACAAAATTCCAGTCGTCTTTGATAATCTTCAGGAAACAACTCTTGAAGTAGTTGAATGTGATAGGGGTGCATTTTTTGAGACTTCAATATCCGATGTACCGTACGTCGTTCAACACCAACCTGCTGAGAAATTGGTCGTTGTCCAATGTATGGACTTTCGGTAACTGTTAATAGTACATTTAATTGATCTTCCTCAGTCTGTGCACGTTTTTCCCCAGTATTTTTTTCATATAACACATTGTCAGTTCTTTCAAAACGCTCCAAAAGCTTTTCGAATGCCCTTCTTTCAGGTTGCCGTCTCCCTGGAAACCGTTGTTGATACAGTCTTCTTGCTAAGAGCGTATTTTTATCACTAGCTCCCAAAACAAAAATCATATCAACCATCTCGGCTTGCGAAAAATTCATTATTTACAATTTTAATTCAAGTTTTAAATCAATTTGCTATAAAATACACTAATGCATCACACAAATTATCAACTGACAATAAATAATGACGTTTCTGATGATCTCTATTATTTTTATATGCCACGCCTCGCCGCCACGGTCAACTAACAACAAAACTTGAAAGCCGTATAGCCTTTTTACAATAAAAAAATGTTAAATTGTCATTATTTCAAAAACTACAATTTTTTGGAAAAAATGACTATAGGTTTTTTTGAATCTATTCTTTATTGTTTATTTTTGATCACCCTCTATGAATGTATTACAAAAATATCACTACAGCCCATTAGAGTAGGCCCCCATTTCCAAGGAAACCAACCATAATTAATTGATAAAGGCTTCGTTAAGAAAAGGTTTCCACCTATGTTTTGGCCTGCAAACGTCATTTTTGACAAAAAATTTGAAATTTGTCAAAAACGGTTAGACTTAGGTATAGGATATTATACATAAAATGTGTCTCAAATTGTATGTAGGATCTAAACATGTAATAATATATAGGATTTTCTATTTAAAAAAAAATAAAAAATTACTTCTAAGCTTTTATGATCTACCCTGTATAATTAAAAATATTTTTGGAATATGCACCAGAACATATCTTACAACTTCCGTATTTAATTTTTTTTGTATCTCTTTAAATAAAGGAGATATGGGACTTTGTCACGCTAATGCGCCACCCTGTATTTAATTTTTATTTTGATCAAGCCAACCGGCTACATGTTGACATGGAAACAAAAAAAAAATTTGTTTATTCCTATCGATGCCTGCGTTTTTTCCGAAAATATCATAAAACTTATGGTTGTTTGTAAGTGACACGTAGTGTTACATTGTACGTTATTTCTTTTTTTTTGTCACTCCAAAGACGTATTTTTTAAATATATCTTACACAATATTTCAATTTATTCATTATTATCCGCTTGGTGAGTAGTTACGCACTGGTTTTGCATATTTCGTTCTCATTTCATATTAATGTTTGTAGTTGAATTTCGAAAGAACGGAACTGGTTTGACATGATCTAGATTATGGCATCTGCTGATCAGAATTGTTTGCTAACTCAAAGAATGTATACGCAAAAATATCCCGATAGAAGACAACCCTCAACTATAAGTTTAGGAAAACTTAGAGGAAGGTTTTTATAACAAGCAATGTGAATTATGCAAATCTGAAAGAGGACAAACGACGAAGACCAATTGAATGCTTTGTTATCTGTAATTCCGGAGCCTTTTGCCAGTTCGGCAACAATATCCAAGGAAACCGATATACCTCGATCTACGGTTAGAAAATTTTTAAAGAGGAACAGGTATCATGACTACAGTATATCCTTCCATCAACAACTGTTGTGTCCTGATTTGGAGATTAGGAGAACACTTTGCCAATGGGGGTTGGAAATGGAAAGAATAACACCTAACTTTTTCCAAAATGTATTTTTCTTCGACGAGTCAACTTTCACTCAGAGTGATAGCCCAAACTGTCATAATATTCACTATTATGCAACGAAAAACTCAAAAATAGTAAGATTTGCTAATTCGCATCGTCAGTGGACTGTAAATGTTCGGGGTGGTATTATGGGTGATTTTATAGTTGGGCCACATTTCTTTGTACACTTGAATGGTGTTGAATATTTGTATTTTTTGCAAAAACATTTGGCCCAACTTTTGCGAAACGTTTCTGTTGCTTTAAGGCAAAATATGTGGCTACAGCAACACAGGGCTCCTGCGCACTTTGCGTTAAACGTCAAACTACTTAAACTTTCATTACACGCAAATACATTTGTGTTTTTGCGTAGCTCTCTGGCCGGAAGAGATCAGTTCTGCTTTGGGTTTGTGGGTAACTAGGTGTTTTTGTTTACTGTGTGTAGCAATTTGCAGACTTATAGTCCGCAGCGTGTATTAGTGTGTCTAATTTTGTAAAGTTTGTAGTTTAGTTAAATTGTGTTTATACGTGGGCCTTTTTTTGTTTTTTAATAATGTTAGAGTACGAAAGAGAACAGATGCGGTTAACGAATCTCATGGGAGAGTGTATGTGGGATAAAGAGGGTGAAACAGCTGATCTAGAATTGGATAATCTGACTGATGAAGATGACGAAGAGGTTATAGAAGAAAGTGATCAATAGTTTGTCAGAGCAGGATGTATCAGATGAGGAAGTTGTCGAGCTGGCCTCCAATTTGTATTAGATTGGGACAGGCAAAAGCACAAAATGGAACAAACATGCTACTAGAAACAAAGTGAGAACCAGGTCAGAAAATATTCTTTTCCTAGGGCCCAAACAAACAACAAAAAATCTAAAATCCATTCCGGAAATGTGGAAATATTTCATGAACAAAGAAATGATCGAAATTATAGTTGAAAATACTAATAAGCATATCTAAAGTGTTAAGAGTAATTATAGTAGAGATAGATATGCTAATCCTACTGAAATTTAAGCGCTTATCGGACTCCTGTACTTAGCAGGGGTACTAAAGTCTAATCGCTTGAATGTAGATGAATTATAGAGTGCCCGAGGAACAGGAGTTGAAATTTTACGGTTAGCCACGGGAAAAAGTACATTTTTATTCCTGCTAAATAATCTCAGGTTGGATAATAAAATGACTCGACTAGAGCGGGAAAAAACAGATAAACTCGCACCAATTAGAGATTTATTCGGAGCGTTTGTTCAGAAATTTAAAACGGCCTATACACCTTCTGAATTCATTACAATTGATGAAAAGTTGGAGGCATTCAGAGGACGATGTAGCTTTTTACAATACATTCCAAGCAAGCCAAATAAATATGGTATAAAAATATATGCCTTGCCCTATGCAAAAACGTTTTAGACTGCAAATTTAGAAGTTTACCTTGTAAAGCAGCCTCCTGCACCACGCGCTGTAAATAATTCAGGATCGGCAGTTTTCCAAAGGATATGCGATCCCATAAAAGGGGCAAAAACGCACGTGACATGCGACAACTGGTTCACTGGAATTGACTTGATATACCATCTTCTTGAAGAGTTTAAGCTCACTTATATGGGAACCATTCGTAAAAATAAGCGAGAATCACCAATTGAATTTAGTTTCCCTACAGACAGGCCAATTCGTTCCAGCATGTTTGGTTTTCAAAAAAATTAACTCTCGTATCTTACATACTAAAACGATCAAAAAGCGTTCAGAAACGATTTCGAGTACAATTCGTGAAAAGGTGGCGTTGACTGTGTTGATAAGTTATGTGCAACTTATAATTGTGCCCGTAATACTAGACGATGGCCCATGGTAATTTTTTATTCCATGTTGAATGTGGCCGCAATTAATGCGATGGTGGTGTATTTTAATAATAAAGAAATACATATATCAAGAAGACTGTGTCTACGTGAACTGTCATTTCACTTGATTGAATCCCATCGCATGACAAGTGTACAAATACAAAATATCCCAAGGTTTATCAAAGATAGGCGCAGGGAGCTTACTGGAGAGAACCCTTTCGAGAAACAACTAGGAAAAATGTGCCTGGTACCAGAGGACGGTGTGCGTATTGTGACCATACAAAAACTGACCCACAAAATAGTCATACAAAATAGGGAAAATTTATGCGCGGAGAGCATTTTTTGCAAATCTGTGCTGAATGTTTTGAATATTTGGTGGAAAATAATTTATAAGTAACTTTTCTCTTAATGTACATACATAACAAAATTTTATTTTATATTATAAGGGAAAGTAGTAGATAATAATATGGATTAAAATATGTATTATTTTATATAATAATATTTGAAAAATATATTATTTATCAACTTTCAAACAGACAAAACAATGGCTGATTGAGAACGTGCAATTAGTGCTTGTAATTGTATGTCGAATGCAGTGCGAACTATGAGTTCGCAGCGAGTAGTGGCGGTTAACTTTCAAACGCGTGTAGTGGAAGGTTAAACCGAGAATTCGAAGATAGATGGATAAGCCGTGGCGGTCCCGCTTCTTGGCCCCTTAGATCGCCGGACTTACCACACTTAGGTTTTTTTTTCTTTGGAGTCACACAAGAAAGGTTGTTTATCAAACTGCTCCGACTACTGCAGAAGATATGAGACAACGCATAATTCATGCGTTTAGAAACATAGTAAGGATTGAGGTCTTACGAAAAGCAAATACGTCTTTTCTGGCAAGACTGCAATTGCATGGTCGAACTGGGGGACAGGATTGTTAACATGTAGCCGGTTGACAATCAAAAAAAAATTAAATAATTTTTTTAATATTGCCGAATAATTCGGAAACGGTAAATTTGAAAGATAGGACACCTGACATAAACTGACCTTAAAATTTGATGATAAATCCGAAAACGGTATAAAAATAAGGGTATTCCAACTTCGGATGAATATTTCGGTGGTTATAGATGACTTTTTTTAATTAAAACACGTCAAAACGAAGGTTCTCTTAGAGCTCCAGAGTACCTATACTGAAATTCTCAGAGGTCAGGGTACATCAGCGATTTTTGTGGAACCCTGCAGCTGTCAAAATTTTCATATTTTTCCAAATAATTTGATAAGGGTAAATTTTAAAATATCTTACATAAATTTGATGTCAAATCCGAATATGGTTCTATCTTCAAAAACACAATTTGTTACTAACACACTTTTGTGACGAACCCCATATATTCGAAAATAGTTTCAAAATGCGCACTTCTTAAACACGAAAAACTTTGATAGGAAACATTTCCTTCTATAACTCATATTTACTGCGATATCGCATTTTAACGCACTAATGAGCAACCCTGTGCATGTTTAGTTTTCACGCAACGTAAGTAACGGTTACTCTTACTAAAATTGTGATAATTATGTATCTTGAAATGTTATTACTGTTGCGTAAACCTTAATACTGTAAGAACACAGGAAAACTGTTCAACGTATCTAAAATTTGGTATAACGTGTAGAAGCGTTTGTATTACACGATAAAAAGAAGGACTTTTATAATTTATGTATACATACTTCGTTAAATATCATAAAAAATAAGTTTAAGATATCTGAAGTAGAATGTAGTAGATAAGTTAAGATTATAATGTGGTTTAAACTTCCCTAGTAAAACTAATGCACAACGAGTTGACTAGGTATACTGGACAAGAACATTCCAAATGTTGTCTAGAAGGAGTCTAGTCAAGCCTTGTCGACCCTAATGTATCACTCTTCAACCCGCTATTTATTGGATGGTCCAAATATTACATAGCTGCATGTACAGCTAACATCATATGGCGATCCTCACCTAAAAAAAAAAAGTCTGGTCAAAAAAGATCCAGATTAAAAATGAGTTTGAAAAAAAATCTCTCGAAAAATACCGAAGAAATTTTAACATTTAAAATTAGTGTTTGTTGTGTGAATTTCAAAATTTAAACATAAAAATGGGTAATAGATACACGATAGTCAATCCATTAGATTCAACGTAACTCAGTTTTTACAGAAGCACAGAGTGAATAAGCTAGACCTTTAAGTGGCACGTATAGGATTTGAGTTATTTTATTTCTAGACTTTCAAGTGAATGCTTTGTGGCTTATATACAGGGTAGTCCAATAAGAGCGCTGATCAGTAGTTACTAAACCGTTGTATCGGGTGGTCCATTATTAAGGAGGCCGGCTGTACATGAGAAACCACCCATCGTACAGTTTCGGAGGGAAATATTTATATTAAAGAGACCGAGAAAAATTACTGGAAATTAGTTTCAATTTCCAGCGATGGCCGCTAGGGGGCGTACACAAACACCAAATTAGAAAATAGACTTTTTCTCTTAAATCGGCATTATCAAAATATGTCTAAAATAACTTCAATTTAACCCAACCGATTTTTGTAAACCACCATTCTTTTACAACATCGGTTCTTTTTAGGGCCATAGATATAAAAAGGAAATTCGTGATGCAACATACAAATTTAAAAATTTAAAATTTTCGAGAAAATTGCAAAAATTTACGGTTTTGTCACAAAACGCCATCTACCTACTAGAAAAAAAAAACTAAACCGACAATGTTAATACTTTATTGGAAGCACACCAGAAGCCTCTGTCAAACGAGGCTTAGTTTATTAAAGTCGGTTGAATTAAGAAGAAGTTTTTTCAAGTGAACGTTTACCTCACCCCCTCCCCTCATTTAACAAAATAGGGAAAAAGAAAATCTTTGTAGGCTTATGTAGTTTAAAATAAAACTACTTTGATTTTCTACTTTGGTGTTCGTGTACACCCCCCTAGCACCAGTGTTGGGTAGGATCTAGATCAAAGTGATCTAGATCCACTAAACGGATCTATGATCTGGATCTAGATACTTTGCTCTGCTAGGATCTAGTATCTGGATTTAGATCACATTTTAACAGATCTTTAGTACTTGAAACCAAAGATCCATTAGAATATTTTAAAATGTATTTTAAGGGTATTTTGTGAAATTTTTAACTGGCTTGAGGCAACAGAGCTTTATATTTAAAAAATACATTATGCTCCGTTACGACCGTTACATCCGTACCCCACAGAGATACATACACATTTACACAATTACCTACTGCCTGAGGCATGTTAAATTCCGAAATAACCAATAATAGAACTATTCATTTCCTTTGTTAATATTTCCGTCGGTTGTTTTTGTTTCCCAAAGCTACAAAGGCAGGTAATGACAGCTAAGTGCTAATCTAATGACTTAATGAGTAATGACAATGGGGTCATCCATCCATTAAAGTAGGTACTTAAGTTAAGTGGAACTGGAATTCCCTGTTGCTAATTTAATCGAACAAAAGGAGGTATAGAAAAACAACAATCTTGTCTTCAGTTCTTAAGAATACGACTTTAAGTAAAGCACATTTGTTAATTGTTAGTTAGATCAACAATGAGTGACGAAGCTGAATTAATGGAAGTTCCGCCAATCTTAAGCGGTAAATTTTATAAAATTTTATCAAAATGTGACAACAAGATGGTAACCCAGTGTCTAAATTGTCCCGCACAAATACAAGGTCATCTGACTTCAACAGGAAATTTTATTCGGCATATGAAGGTATGTATTAAGGTTGAGATTTATTTCTTAAAGTCCCTAATGCATCAAAAGACTTTTTTAAATGTTTATGATACCTGTATTCATAAAAAGATGGGATTCAGTCGCTTTCAAAATTGGTGTTATCTAAATTTTGACTGAAACTTGAAGTGACTTCAATCTGAATTTTATAAATTAACATACACTTTCTCCTTTTTTTCTAGAGAAAGCATCCAGTAACATTTAGCAAATTCGATGCAGAAAAGACAACAAAAAAGTAAAACCGAAATTTTATCAATGAAGAATTTCAACAAGACTAACATTTTTCAACGATCTACCAGTTCTACCACAAAGAACTCGGTTAACAAACTCGTCTTAAATTACATAATTGAAGAGATGAGGCCTATTTGTACAGTCGAAAAACCCGCATTTATTAGGTTAGTAGAAAGACTTTCTGGCAAAAAACCTTGTGACCGAAAAACGCTCAAGAGTAAATTAGAAGAAGAGAAATCAGCAGTTAGTTATTGGTGCTGTAATAGAAGAATTAAATAAAACCAAATACGTCTGTACAACTGCAGATGTTTGGAACACCAATAACAAAAGTTATCTTGGTATGACTGCACACTTTATCGATAGTAATAGCTTCCAACGTAAATCTTTTGCATTAAGCTGTAGGCGATTTAAATTTGCACACATATTTGACATAATTGCGGAATTAATAAGTGAAATTCATAACGAATACAAATTAAATCTCGGTAAAATTTCAGGAACGGTAACAGATAACGCAAGCAACTTTAATAAAGCTTTTAACGTATTTACTGCTTCTATATGTAATAATAGCAGCGATAGCGAATTAACAGAGTTGCAAAATCAAAATGATGTAGATGTTGAATCATTACCTGCTTTTGATACTGACAGTACTTACGTGCTTTTGCCCGAACATTTTAAGTGTTGTTCGCATACACTCAGCCTTGTAATTACGATAGGTGCAGCTAAAGCATTTGAAAACATGAAGTATAAAAAAATGTACGATACTGTTTTTGGGAAAGCTTATTTTTTATGAAATTTAGTGGGTAGGTCAACTAAGGCGTCGGATCAGTTAGAAAATGTTTGCGGTGTCAAATTGAAAGTTCCTTGTCCTACTCGTGGGAATTCCATGTATGACGCATGTGTTAAACTAATTAATATTGAAGCAAAATTAAGTGATGTTTGTAAGTTATTAAAATTAGACGTGTTCCAACTGTCAGATTTTGTGTTTTTAAACGAATATATTTCTGTTACAAAACCTATAGGCGTTGCAATAGATATTTTACAAGATGAAAAAACTTGTCAGTTAGGTACTGTTTTGCCAACACCTTTCAAAATTAAAGCTAGCTTAGAAGCAATGACAAAACTGACATTTTGTTCTAAATTAAGAGAATGTTTATTGAACGGCTTTACAAGACGTTTCTCTAATATAATGGATATTAAAAATTCTAGTAGTCGACCATACCTGTTATCCACAATTTCTAACCCAAAATTTAAATTATGGTGGTTAAAATTACCCCTTTAAAAATGAAACAGCATTCTGTCAAACGCAATTATTGTGTGAACTTAACAATTCCGGATTTCAAGAAAATCTTAATAATTCAGAATCAGAAATTCAGTTCACACTTACTAAAAAAAATTCTCTGCCACGGACGAATTCTTTGATTTTTTAAAAATAAATACTCAATCGCAAACAACATTTGATTCAGAATGCACAAATTATTTTAAAGACACAAGCACTAACTATGAGCAATTAAATATGTACCCTGCTATAAAAGAAATCTTTTTAAAACATAATTCTATACTTCCTTCATCTGCCCCCGTTGAAAGGATATTTAGTATGGGTGGACTAATTTTAACTCCTCGTAGGAATAGATTAGGTGATGATATATTTGAGATGCTATTAATTTTAAAACAAAATAAAATAAAATTACATAATAAAATGTAATTATGTAATGTATACTTATAATAATTTAGATAAATGTCCTTATCCTTATAATTGTATAACAACTATGTGTTAAGTTAAATTAACAATTAACATTGCAACTTGCAAGTGTAAATGTGTACCTAATACTAATTTTGTAATTTGTAGTGCGTTAAATAATTAATGTCAGTTTTCAATAAAAACCTATAAAAATTATATTTGTATATTATTTTTCTTAATAATTTAACCTTACGGACTAATATTTCTATTACATGAAAAATGATCATGGGAATGGGAGTACTACTCATCAGTAGCAATACTAGCAACTACAGATAATATTAATAATTAGAAAAATCTCGAAACAATTTTAGGAATGTCGGATCTTTATTAAAGATCTAGATCCCATTTCAAGGATCTTTGATCTTTATCTAGATCCATTTTTACGTACGGATCTTGTATCTGTATCTTACCCAACACTGCCTAGCACCCATGGTAGGAACTTTAAATTAATTTCCAGCAATATCTCTCGGTCAATTTTACTATCAATATTTTTTCCCGAAACTATGCGATGCGTAGTTTCTCATAAATAGACGGTCTCCTTTATTAATGGACCACCCAGTACTTATGGGAAAATTTGCCTAATAAAACTTGTAGTGTTATCTTTGCTACACCCCAAAATTATTGCCAGGAATAAAGGGTGTACCTAAAGAGAATAATACAAGAAATTATATTTTGCAAAATAGGATACCTTTGGTTTCTTTTGTGGTAAACGAAGACTCTGTAGGTTCTATATTCAACTACAAATTTGTGAGATTGTCAAATGCAGTGTTGCCAAGTTACGAATTTTTCTTTAAAAATTTAGTCTAAAACGTTTCAAACTCTTATATCTCTGCCACCGTTCGTTCATTTTCCTGAAAAAATTACGGGGAGCCTAATATTGTCCTAGTTCATCCTGAACTATATTTTCTTTTGAATTCCACCATACAGGGTGCCCAAAATTTACTTTCTATTTTAATTAAACCTCTTAAATACAGCGCTCTATATATTATTTTGCGGTTGGAAAGCTTCAAGTGTGCTCATTCAGAAAATATCCTTTTTGCGTATCTATCTCAAACTTCTTTTGAGATATTAAGGTTTCTCCGAAAATTGACACAGAAACGAGACAAATCACAGGCATCATTGCACAAGGTGTCGAAACAATCGCTATTTGTTAGCATAATCACGTTACTTATTTTTATATAACACATTTATATCATATTTATTTAAATAATAATAAAATCATTCTGAAAATATAACATAAATTAATTAACAAAAATTAATTTCATATTGAACCTGTCTTTTATTATTATTTACATTTCGTAGCATCAAGGAAGCAACTGAATAAAATGCTTCTCTTGTTCTTTCCCGTACATTTGCTGCTGTGGTTGGGGGTGTTTTGTAGACCAGATCTTTAATGTATCCCCATAAGAACAAATCAGATGTCGTCAGATACGGTAAACTGGAACCACGTCCTTCTCAGTGGCTACAGTGGTACGTTTTCCAGCAGGTTTTCAAGATCTCCGTTTAAAACGTCTTGAAATATATACCCATTGAGGTGTCCATAAAAAAATGGGGCACTATTATGTAGTCTCAATTATTCCTCCTCATACATTTACGCTCCACCTAAGTGATGGTGAACAGTTTTCCTAAAACGTGGATTAGTATCCGCTTAGAAGTGTAAATTATGTCTGTTTACATGACCATTGTGCAGTACAATTACACGACATGGATGAAGCCTATTTTTACTCAATATTCTTTTGACAGAAGTTTGACCTAAAATCAACAAACAGTACTGCTGTCCTCCTATGTAGGTCTTTAACAACAGATACGACAACGTTAAATTCATTATTTCCGTTTTCACAGTCTTCATTCTTTCACACTTCTCGTACTTAATTGTCGCAGTCGTGGCAACTCTATGTATCACTCTTTGAAATGACCTTCCATCTGGATTCCTCTTTGCGGGAAATCTTTCGCCGCACTCTCTGGATCCCAGAAGACAATTTTTTGAGCACTCTTCATAGATATAAATCATTTCAATTGAATCTTAAATTGTATACTTCATTTTTATTACAATATGATTAAAAAAGATAATACGCACAAGATGTCATCCAAATGTCACAGGATTATAGAAATAATTACATCGTGATGCTCATCAGCACGCCGCTGGTGAATTGTCCCATTTTCTATGTAAATCGGTGGAGAAACTTTAATATCTCAAAAGTAGTATGAGATAGATACGGTAAATTGGTATTTTCTGAGTGAGCACACTTTAACCCAAAATAATATACAGTGTTGTATTTAACAAATTCAATTAAAACAGAAGTGAATGTAGAGAAGTTCGAAGACAAATTTTGGACAATCTTTATGGTAGAATCCATAAGTAAAAATAGCTCAGGATTAACTAAGCCGATATTATTAACGAAAAATGGAACACACACAACATTTTACATCTTACAGATTTGTAGTTAAGCATAGATCCAGGGTACTAGGTACCCAAGAAACTAGGGTATTCCTTTTGGCACACCCTGCCAAGTGAGTATTTTCTAATCCTGGGATTAGAATGACACCAGAATGATACTGATTTAATCCAACCTTTGCGCAATCAGTTGTGTCTTCCGTTTGAGAGACTAAAGTTTCAGTTTTTCGCTCAGAGAATAAAAATTATTTTCTTCACCTCTGGTATACCACGCGATGATTTGATCTCTATTTTTGGAAGCTAGAGTATAATGACATTTATCAAAAGAAACTAATTAACAGTGAAGAGTACAATAAAATCTGTCGCTTATATACACGTCGACATGCCATTATATAAATTAGATTGTACAAGGGATGTACAGTACTTGTTGTCCCTAGCATAGATGGCTTTGAAATATGTTGCCCCTGGTAACCGCACTTATTTTCTTATTTTATTGACAAACAAACTACCAAATTTGTTTAGTCGAGGTTCAATAGTGCCAAGTTGTACAAGTTGAAAGTAGTGGTTGCAAGAAGATTTTGGGAAATTGAAAAAAGTGAGCTTTATGCTGTCAAGTACATACGAAAGAAAGGTTTAACACCTAAAGAAATTAATACAAATATGGTTGGCGTGATTTCAGATTCTGCTCCTTCCTATCCATTAATAAAAAATTAGTCTCGAGCGTTCAAATGTGGCAGAACAACCTGCGAACGTGCAAAAGGTGATGGTCGGTCGCATTCTGCATGGACTCAAGAAAACATTGATCTTGCGAATGACATGATCACAGATGATCGTGACAATAAGACGTGTAGCGGAGATGACAGGCTTTTCAAATGATAAGATGGGAACCATAATAAATGACTATTTAGGGTTTCATAAGGTGTCAGCAAGATGGATATCCCGATTGTTGAAGCTCGAACAAACGCGTTTGAGAGTCACTTCTTCAATAGCCAGTTTAACCTTGTTGAACCGTAATCCTAAATGTTTCCTCGATTGCAATGTTACAGCTGATGAAACTTAGGTTCATCACTTCGATCCCGAGTGCAAACAACAAAGTATGGAGTGACGTCATCCAGGATCTCCCCCTCCACGCAAATTTCGTGTACAGGCTTCAGCGGGCAAGATAATGGCTACAGTTTTTTGGGACGCCGAAGGAACTTTGCTGGTAGATTTTTTGGATCGTGGCTACACAACTACTGGTCAATATTATGCAGCATTAGTTACAAAACTTCGTTATTGCATTAAAGAAAAAAGAAGAGGAAAACTGTCACGCGGAATTCCCTTTCATCAAGACAACGCCGTGGTTGATAAAAGCCTTGTTGCTATAAAGGCAATTCATGACGATGGGTTTGAACTTATGAAGCATCCACCCCACTCCCCTAACCTAGCTCCCAGTGATTTTATTTAGTTATTTCCAAAGCTAAAGAGAGTCTTCGGGGAACAAAATTTGAGAGCAATGACGCAGTTAAGGCAGCAGTGCAGGACTTTTTTTGTGATCAAGACTCCGAGTTTTTCAAGGAAGGTGTTGCTATGCTTGAACATAGGTGGAATAAGTGTCTTCACATTCAAGGGGATTATGTTGAAAAATAATGTTGTATTCTATGCTAGGGGCATTAAATACTGCGCATCCCTCGTATGTAATTAATTTTACAACTTACATTATGTTCTGATGTAAAATCTCAATGCCATTTCTTATACATGTATACGTATGGAGCCGGACATAATGAACGCGGTCGAAAGAGCGCTACTGAAAGGGCGCAGTCACAAATCCGCGAACGGCATGGGCGCATTGCCAAAAAGCGCGGACATATATTGATGCATACCATATTATCGCGAAACATACAAGCGCAACGACAGAAAAACACAGAAATATATGGGTAGTTGAGTTAGTTTCCAGACCGGTGGACTTTCGTTGCTGTGCTCAAAAACTAGATTCTATGAACCTTTCATGGGGGACGTCACGTCTGAGCAAATTTCATTTCCTTCGCCCACGATAAGTCCAAAACGATAAAAGCTATTTGATTTAAATTTGGTACACATGCCTAAATTGCAATAATTTTTGCTTTTTCCGAAATACCTTAAAAATTAGAATATCGATTTCATTCAAATTTTGTATTGGTATTTGGAACATGGAGATTTTTGGTAGTTGTCGACGTACGGCGTGACAGGCTTTCTAGTACCATAAAGATTACGAAAAATCGGGTCATTGAGACCCGTCGGTCTGTCTTCCTTATTGCCGTCCCCAGCCCAATTTTTTACCCAATAAGCTACTAGAAAAATTATGCATAACTTTAAAATATAAACGTTGCATGTTTATTAGCACCAACAAATAGTGTAAAAAATGTATATGCAGGCGATAAGATTGTGATTACTTTTTGAAGTCCATTCTAGTGGAGCTTGTGAGCATCAACAATTAGCTTTGTGCACTTATAAAAGGAAATGTTGACAGCTGCTATATCTCGTCAGCTCCTTGACGCAACTTCGTTTAAGGGGCCTCTATACCAGAAGTTTATAATTTTCCTCACTGGACTTTTCACTCGCTCGATTACTAGCTCGGTTGCTCGGCCATTCATGATCTTTCTTGGCTCTACAACTTTTAATAAAATTGAAATGCGAGTTTAAAGTTTTCACAGTATATCCTTTACTGCCAAACAGAGGTTGGGACCGCTGACCGGAATGTTTTACTAGTCTTTTTTTAAAGCTTCCAATATCCGCAATATCTGCTTCATTAAGGTCGAAACAAAATAGATTCAGTGGATGACTAAGATCTACATGTCGTTCCCCAATGAGTTTTTGCCAACCAATTTTGTTGAGGTCGCGGCAAAAGAGATTCTCTCGAGGACCAAAAGCCAAATTATGTGGTCTATTCATTTGGATCGCACGTTGCTTAAACTCTACGTTGAAACACCAATTTTGTTACGGACGCGGAAAAATGAATTCGTCATAGTCCATAAGTGTTTGACAGCATTTAGGATGAATGGAAATTTATAGACCAATTTCGTTGGAGTCGCGTTAAAATAGAATGCCTCAATGACCAAGAGGTAAATTTTGTGATCCATACATGTTGGTCAGAATTTGGTCTAAATGCAGACAAAACTTTATATTTATACCCAATTTCTGCGGAGTTGTGGTACAGTACATTTCTCGATGACCAAGAGATTTTATACCCCATTAGTGTTTGTTGATATATCAATTTTGATATGCGCACAAAAAGGGATTGTCTTGATGACCACTGAATAAATTCTGTGACCCATGTGATTTGTTGAGAATTTGGGCCAAACTTTGCACAAAATCTAGATTTACTCAACAGTTTCGTTGGACTCTCAGCGAAATGAATTGCTTCGATGACCGAGAGCTAAATTTAGTGATCCACGTGTGTTGGTCAGAGTTTGATCAAATGATGCTTAAAATATACAAGTTTAGGGCGACCTTAGCACAAAATGATTAACAACTCCCAAAAATCACATAATTTCACTTTCGCTTATGAAGACTACGCGTTTGATCGTTTTCATAACGAAATTTATGCATGAATAAAGCTTTTTTGGCATTTTTATCCCCAAATGATTAGAAATATATCATGAAATAATCAATAGAAACGAAAACAGTTATTCCATTTGATCAAAATATTACTCGGAAAATTAGTTTTAGGAACTTAAAATGACTTATTTCTATTTATTTATATTCTAGACTAATCTGTAGTTATGTGTTACTAAATCGCGACAAAGGTATGAACAGTTTGAACTAAATCGTTAACCTCACATCCATTCAATCTTCATATTTCTTTCAAGGACCCAAATTTTGCATCATAACTTTTGACATGTGCTCCAGTGTTAAAAATTCGGACAATGCATTTCGGAAATATATTTGCACATGGACGGACAAGCAGACATTATAATCTCAATAAGTACCTTAAGCTAAAGGTTTCGCTACCCAGTTGTTACAAACCTTACGTTCTCAACAAATTCTAGCATCCGTACTACAGTAAAAATGGTTTCATTTTATTGTTATATTGATTTATAATATATTTATAATTTTTATTGCGGCCCACTTTAGTTTAAATCTTACGGTCAATTGGTAACTTATCAACTACAACTAATCCGATACACTTACCACTACAGGAGAAAAATTAACCCAGCATTCTACTTGCATTACCCTTATATACAGGGTGTTCCGGTTTTTTGTAGCAGGACTTTAATAGTCGATAGAGCTTTTAAAATTAAGACAAAAAGTTCATATAAACATAGGTTGCCAAACGCTTAGTTTTGGAGATACAGCGTTTCAAAGTTTTAATTTTTTTTCAGCTCTTATTATCTATATCTATTATCAATATCTACAGGGTAGTGCATTTTCAGGGGTAGTACACCCTTTATCCCCCCCGAACTTTTTCATGCGACGCCTCTAACCCTTAAAAACAAAAAATTTAGATTGCCCATTTGATTTAGGAACTTTTTTTGAAAAATGCATAGTTTTTGAGATAAATTAGCTGTAATCCATGAACAGCTTCCAAATGGTAAGTAAAGAACGTCTGATGCTCTCGCAAAAAATAGTGTGCCATGAAAAGAACAACAAAAAAAAAGAATCAAATTATGTCAATTCTCATGTTTTTTTTGTCTCTTAATAAAAAATAGTACTCCACTGATTTTTTCCTAACTTTTCAGTTGAATTAAATAAAGAAAAATAAAAATAAAACAACAAAATAATTATTAAAAAAATGCGTATTTATTGGAAAAAATTGGAAAGAATTTCTATTTACGATTTTAACAAGAACGAAACGAACGAAATAAATAAATTAAACAATTAAACTTAACCTATAACAACACAACAAAGACGCTATCGTAATAATAAATTTAAAGAAACTGTTCAAAATGTGAACCATTTTGTTGAATACATAATTCACACCTACGAATAATTGCACGTGGAATATTAACTAAAAATTGTCTTATTTCATTACACTCGTCCCTAATCCTATTAATGAGTTCATCTCTTGTTGTCACAGGAGTTGCATACACCCTTTCTTTTAAATACCCCCACAAAAAAATCTAAGGGATTTACGTCTGGAGACCTTGGTGGCCAGGGAACTGGACCTGCACGACCGATCCATCTTCCTGGATAATGGTTGTCCAGCCAGTTTCTAACGATTCTGCCATAATAAGCTGGACAACCATCAAGCTGGAACCAAGCCATTCTTCGTAAATTTAAGGGAATGTGTTCCCACATATTCCCATGTTCATTCTCTAAGAATTCCAAGAAAGCCACAGCATTCATCCGAGGTGGTAAAAAGTAGGCCCCAAAAAGGTGATTATTGTAAATACCTATCCAGACGTTCACACTAATATCTTGTTGGAAACGTATCGGGTGAACTACATGTGGATTTTCATGTGCCCAAACGTGCTGGCTGTGAAAATTTACCACACCACGGCGAGTGAAGCAGGATGCGTCGGTCCATAAAACATAATTTAAAAAACCTGAATTGTTATTATTTTCAGCAAGAATCCATCGACAATACGCAACTCTACGTTCTGCATCCCCTGGTTATAGTCCTTAAACAGGTTGTAGATGGTAAGGATATCGGTGATCCCGTCTTAATGTTTGGTAAATAGTAGTATTTGAGACTCCACCTAAAGCTACGGATACTCTTCTAATGCTAGTTGCGGGATCTCTGTCGAATTCACTCAAAATTCGTCGTGCAATATTTATTTGCTGCCTATGATTATTATTTTGACGACCATGCACATTATTTAACCCCTGACTTATAATTTGTTGGTGAACTCTTACAAATACTGAAGGATGCGGAGCTCTTCTAAAAGGATATGTTCGTCTATATTCACGGGCTGCTGCTGCTGAACTTCCATTTACAAAGCCATAAATAAAATAGATATCCGCTATTTCTTGATTAGAAAACAAAAATGGCATTTTAAAAGATCACTTTTGCAATAAAAATTCTCACAATAAAATATGTAAATAAATTACATTCTTTCCTATGCACAAGTCGTATTTAAAATAAAACGTGAGATTTAACATAAATTCTTTTCACGGCACACTATTTTTTGCGGGAGCATCAGACGTTCTTTAGCTACCATTCGGATGCTGTTCATGGATTACAGCTAATTTATCTCAAAAACTATGCATTTTTCGAAAAAAGCAGAAGACAAAAAGTTCCTAAATCAAATGGACAATCTAAATTTTTGGTTTTTAAGAGTTAGAGGCGTCGCATGAAAAAGTTCGGGGGGGATAAAGGGTGTACCACCCCAGAAAATGTACTACCCTGTAGATATTGATAAACGTTAAACTACTGTTAATATTGAGTTTAAGGAGTGTAATATGTGTACTAAATTTGGATTTATTATTTTAAATAGTTTTGAAGATAAATTAAAAGAACTGAAAAAAAATTAAAACTTGAAACCCTGTATCTCCAAAACTAAGCGTTTGGCAACCTATGTTTATATGAACTTTTTGTCTTAATTTTGAAAGCTCTGTCGACTATTAAAGTCCAGCTACAAAAAACTGGAACACCCTGTATAATAAGTAGATACATACCTATAATGTGTGTTTATGTTATTCATGCACTAACAACCGCTCCTATGAAAGGCTTCTTACAGTTGTTATTAGTAAATTTATCGCAATGATTAAAGTATGCGATTGTAAAATTGTTGGCTATAATAATTCATTGAAGTTGAACAACCAATCGCATTTATTACTTTGGAAATTTATATACTTATGAAAAGAAACTGCGATAAAACAACTTTTACTTCATTAGTTAAAGATTTTGGCATCCATGTAGGTACGTTGCATGCAGTAACAAAGCATATACAAATTTTAACAATTTTAACATATTATACACCCTTTTTAAGGGATACGTTGCTACTTTATATTATCACATTGTAAATCAGATTACCGATATGTGCGTAATATCACGTTCTCACTTTTAAAAATTATCAGTTATTATCAATTATTATCAATTATTACTATAAACACAAACTGCATCACGTATGGTTACATATAACAATCGGATGAAGATCTACCAATAAAGTATATTCTACAAACAACGCTTTGGTAAATATGAGCAGGAAGTGTTTTGGCACTTTTCTGGTTTGTTACCTATTTGTTCTGAGCTTCTTTGGCCATGCGCCCATACGGCTCGCAACTAAGTATCCCCGCGCCCTTTTGTCCTTGGGCCTATACGGCTGGCGCCAGTTGCGTCCTAATGTAAAGTAGGTACGTTGCGTGTAGTAAGAGAGCATATAAAAATTTTAAGTTGTAAGTTTATATTTTTACATTGTAAATCAGCTTACCGATACGTGAGTAACAATCAGTTTCTCCCTTTTAAAAATTATCAAGGCAAGCTATTTTATTATAAACACTAAGTGCATCACCTATGGTTACGTATAACAATCGGAAGGAGGTGCATCAGTAAAATATGCTCCACAAAAAGAAAGCTATGGTGAATATGAACAAGAAGTGTTTTGGCGCCTTTTTGGTTTGACGCCTATTTGGCCTGCGCTACTTTTGCCTCGTGCCTATGCATCCCAGCGCCATTGTGTCCTTGCGCCTATACAGCTGGCGTCAGTCGCGTCCTAATGTCCTAAGCGTGCGTACGTACCTAAAACGCGCATCCTTTACGAGATAGGCCACACATCATACTCTGTCTGTTATATTTACTTACTGTGAATCATTTTTAGCTGTATGGTCCTATCTTTGCATACCTCTTGCACTTCCGAAAGAGTAATGCACTCATTCCGCCACCATTCCAATCTTCCACCCCCAAATCGTTGGGACACCCTGTAGATATATATATATATATATATATATATATATATATATATATATATATATATATATATATATATATATATATATAAGGGTCCGGCAACAAGAGCGCCTTCTTCTATATCTTACGTTTTATATAAGCTAGATTAATAAAATTTGGAATGCAGTTATAGTTTTGTTGTGTGCATATTATAAAATTATTCACGAGAATACAGGTTGTTTATTTAAAGAGGACCAAACTGTTATAAAAAAATTTAAATGGAATACCCTGTATATTATTACTTTTTTGAATTCTACACATTGTTCCTAACAAATTCGCAATATATTTGCCTATCCCTAAATATAGCTGTTTTTGAGTAATTTCGAGTTTTCTAAAAAAAATTGTAATTACAGAGTTTGCTTTGAAAATATACCTCCTTAACTGTTGAAATATAAAAGTTATCTAATTTATATGAGAATAAGTACACAGATAGAGCTTCCTTTTAATGTGAAGAAAATGAAATAATTGCATACAGGGCGGTTACAATTGACTTGCCAATCAACCATTATTCGAACTAGTAAAAGTTTACTTTTTCAAATAAAACACCCTGTGCATTATTACATTTTTGGTTTCTACATATTAACCCTTATCAGTTCGCAATACAACTCCCTATCCCTAAATATAGCCGTTTCCGAATTATTTTCAATTTTTCAAAATGTATAACATTATTGAGATATTTTTAAATCTATGGCCTTGTATAGATAAAAAAGAACATCATAAAACAATTGTATTAAAAAACGCAACAGAAGCTAATATATTATGATAAAAGACTAATTACAATTTTTGGACTGGAGGCATTGCATGTTAACGAGAATTTGACAAATATTTACTTCAATTTCAAGTAAAATTCTAAAATCAAATGTGCTTCTTATAAAAATTGAATGTTTGACGTAAATAAATAAAACTGTAGTTAACCATTTACGAGTGTTATTGTTAGTAATCAAGATTTTTATAAACTGAATTTTATACAAAATGAGTTACTTGATATGATATTCGTGTTGGGTGCTGCAGAAACAAACTGTTTATTGGCCAGCACAATTTATGCTGAAAGATATGCAGATAGAAGACATCCAAACGCAAGATCGTTTCAGAAAGTTATGAGTAGATTTATTGCAACTTCATGTGCCAATTACTCCAAATGAACGTGTTAAACCTTCTACAAATGAAGATAGTGAATTGAGGGTTCTTCTCGCCATCGAAGAGGATCATCATAGATTCCAAAAGGACATAAGTGAAATAGTTGGTATAAGTGAGAGATCAGTAGGCCGTCTTTTAATGAAGAATCGCTTACATCTCTATAATATTCAGTTACACCAAGAATTGAGCGATTCAGACTTCGATCACCGAATAAGATTTTGTAACTGGGCCAGAGAAAAAATTACTCAAACCCAATTTTTTTTTATAATATTTTATGGACAGACGAATCAACATTTCATAAGAATGTATTTGTTAATACACATAATTTTCATTATTATTTCTCAGAAAATCCACATTTATTAAGACAAGTTGATAATCAACATAAGTGGTCTTTAAGTGTCTGGGGTGCCATCGTTGGGGATTATGCAATCGGTCCATTCTTTTTTGATGGACACTTGAATGGTAAGAAGTGCCTTAACTTTTTGCGTAACGATTTACCGGGCTTACTATAAAATATTACTCTTAATATTAGAACCATAATGTGGTATCAACATAATGGCGCTCCTGCTCACTAATCTGCAGATGTAAGAGATTATCTCAATAGAGTCTTTCCAAATGAATAAATTGGACGAAATGGACCTGTGAGGTGGCCAGCTAGGTCCCCTGATCTGTCACGAATAGATTTCTTTTAATGGAGATACATGAAAAGTGTTGTCTATAGGGAACCACCAACCACTGTCGAAGATATGCGTAATCGTATAACACAGGCTTTTCATAGCATTACTCCTGAGTTGTTGTGTAGAGTTGAACAATCTTTTAAAGATCGACTTCAGGTCTGCATCCGAGAAAACGGACAACATTTTGAACAATTATTTCTTTTTATTTTATTAGTTTTGTATTTTTAGAAATAATTTTAATAATTGTAGTGTATTAGTTTCTGTTGCGTTTTTTAATTTGCAATACAATTGTTTTCCACTGTTTTTTTTTTCTATTTATACAAGGCCACGGATTTAAAAAAAAATGTTCCATTAATCTTATACATTTTGAAAAATTGAAAATAATTCGGAAACGGCTATATTTAGGGATAGGGAATTGTATATCGAATTGATAAGGGTTAATATGTAGAAACCAAAAACGGAATAATATACAGGGTGTTCTGTTTGAAAAAGTAAACTTTTACTAGTTGGAATGATGTCTGATTGGCAAGTCAATTGTAAACACCCTGTACGCAATTACGACATTTTTTTTGCATTATAAGAAAGCTCTATCTGTGTACTTGTTCTGATATAAATTAGATAACTTTTGTTTTTCAACGGTTAAGGAGGTACATTTTCAAAGCTATCTCTGTAATTTCAATTTTTTTTATAGAAATCGACATAATTCAATAGCCGCTATATTTAGGGATAGGGAAATATATTGCGAATTTGTTAGGAACAATGTGTAGAATTCAAAAAAGTAATAATATATAGGGTGTTCCATTTAAATTTCTTTTATTATAGTTTGATCATCTTTAAATAAACAACCTGTATACACGTGAATACTTTAAAATATGCACATAACTAAACTATAACTGCATTCCAAATTTTATTAGTCTAGCTTACATAAAACAATATAGAAGAAGGCGCTCTTGTTGCCGGGCCCTATATATATATATATATATATATATATATATATATATATATATATATATATATATATATATATATATATATATATATATACATGCACCGCGTCAACTTAAGTTGACGCCATATGGGAAACTTTCTTATAAGTTTCACGAAAAAAAGTTAATCTTTATACAAATATCCGTTTTCGAAAACAATAATATTCAGCTATTCACATTTGACATCGGCCAATTGAAAAAGTACGATAGGAATATTTTGACTACTTCAATTTTAAATTAAATTTTGCAAATCCTACTTGTAAAACACGTTTACTATTATCTTAATTAAATAGCGGACTATACTTGAAATGTTTAATTGTTGATTTGTAAAGTTTAACCGTCGCATTCTAAAGAATAATATGTAATATGTGATATGTGAATCGCATAACATTTTTTTCACATTTGGATTAACCATACTAGCATACATTGATTTTAAGGCAATGTAACCTTTTTTGAACCAAAGTATACCCATAGCTGAACACAAGAGCTATTGTTCCAGAAGGACGGTGCCTCATGTGACAGTACTGTAGGTGTTACGGAATACCTTAATTTTTTAATGATACATAGGTATTCTGTGATTTTTGGCCGACTCGATCTCCCCACCTGCCTCCACTAGATTTTTTTTTGTGGGGTTATTTAAAAGTATAATTAGGGAAGCGATTCAAGAAATCACTACCGAGTGTATTACAAGAATTTTGTAAAAGAACAGTTTCATATATTGAACACGAAGATGGATACGTTGAGGTAGTAGCGAACTGAAGGTACAGTTGACCGAAGCAAACATGATAGCTGAGAGCGCGGAACTAGGGCTGTCGTCTTTTTCAGAGTACATTCAGGTTAAGAAGTATTTTGGCGTAAATTTAAATATTTGAAAATTGGTTCTTGAACCGCAACACAAGTAACTACGTAGAGAGCATAAACAGATGTCCAGGCGATATTATTTTCTACTAGAAGTATCAAAACTTTAGTCCATACTATGAAATTAGCAGCTTGTATTTGACATTTTAGCGTAATGCATTAGGGAATTGAGAGCTATTTTCAGTGTTTTCTATTATTACTCGTTTATTTTCTTTAATATTATTGTTTAATTAGTCTTTCTTAAGATTCATTATTTACAAAAACGTTTAACATAAGTAAGTACAGCATAAACAAAAAGTAACCCTTTAACCTAAATGTAAACGATTTAAGCAATATCCTACCCTCTGCAAGAAATAGGCAGCAGAATGAAAATGGTGAATGGATCTATTCATTTTAGAAGTACAGGCAGTGTTGACAAGGGTAAATCATCTGTACAGGGTGTCCCAACGATAGAGTAAAGTAAGTTTATGCTTAACTAGAATTATTTGTGTAAATATTGTATGGACCATGGGGTAGAGGTAAGAAGTGTGCATTTTTTTAAAA
Source organism: Vesta saturnalis (assembly GCA_036346205.1). Lineage (NCBI taxonomy): Eukaryota > Metazoa > Arthropoda > Insecta > Coleoptera > Lampyridae > Vesta > Vesta saturnalis. The sequence goes on along the minus strand of JARFJB010001918.1, from coordinate 931,744 downwards.
TATTGGAAGTTATACAGGGTGTGCCAGAAAAGCAGGACGTGAAAAAGTATGATTTTTTAAATAGAACACCCCGTATTTGATTTTAGTTTTTAATTCTACGTGTCCATACAAACATATTTTGTCATACAAAAGATTGGCTGAAAGTTTTAGTTCTTGAGATATTCGCGTTTAAAGATTATTATGGTCATTTTCGTGGGGTTGATGAATGGGCAATTGTTCCGTTATTTCACAATAAAAAATTGATATTTCGTGTGAAAATGAGTGATATTATACTAACGTTTAGACCGAGTAGTATTTCTAATTTTCTCAACAGGGTGTTTGTTATAACCATTCAAATTTGAAAATTCTCAAATTAAAAAAATTAGTTTTTTTAATTGCACACCCTATATATTTTATTTCATTTTATTCGGGATTAAAAATCTATCATTTTGTCAAATATATCCTATATCTATCTTTGATAGTTTTCGAGTAATTTCGATTTTTTCACACTAGCTTCTTTATTTTCGATAACATTGCATTGCATGGATCTTGGTAGCCATGGAAAATAATAATTGCGTTACTAAGATACAAAGGTTTCCTACTTGTCAAATTAAACACTTATTAAATTTGTCGTTTTCGCATTTAACTTGTTATCAATTCTTGTATCAATTATGGATTATTCGACAAATGAATTAATTGATATGATATACGTGTTGGGCGAGGCTGAAAAAAACCCTTTATTGGCACAACGAATCTACAAAATGAAATATCCTGAATGTCGAATACCTACTACTGTTGGCTTGGAAAATTTGATTGATAGATTTGATTCTAGCGGTAGTGTTAAATACTTCAAACGTAAAGTTGTTAATAAAAGGGCAGCTAATGAAGAAAAAGAACTTGAAATATTATTAAATATTCAAGAAAATCCCCAAGTGAGTTCTAGAACATTAGCGACGATATGTGATACCTCCAAATCAAACGTGAATCGAACAACGCGGAAGTATAAGTACCATCCCTATCACATTGAGCTTCATCAAGAATTGCGAGAAGAGGATTTTGCAAGACGAATTGAATTCTGCAATATCATTAATCAACGGCTGCAATTAAATAACAACTTTTTGTGCTCCATAATGTTTTCCGATGAGGCGACGTTTAAAAGTAATGGGGCTGTAAATCGGCATAATATGCACTATTACGCCATTGATAATCCATTTTGGCTACGAGAAGTTCAAAACCAAAATCATTGGTCACTAAATGTATGGTGTGGTATACTTAAAGACCAAATTATCGGTCCCTATTTTTTTGATGATCCATTAACGGGCCGCAGCTATTTGCATTTCTTACGTGAAGAATTGCCTGTGTTACTTGAGGATATCAATTTAGAAGGACGACCAAATATGTGGTTGCAACAGGATGGTGCACCTCCAGATTTTATCGGGACGTAAGGAATTCTTGAACCAGCAATACCCGGAGAAATGGATAGGACGTAATGGCTTTATATTATGGCCACCCAGGTCATGCGATTTAACTCCACTGGATTTTTTCCTATGGGGATACATAAAGATCGGTGTATATTATTAAACCTACAACAAGGAGGACATGAAAATAGAATTCGAAGCTTGTCGCACAGTGACCCTCTTATGTTATCCGAAGTGAGACAGAACATGAGAAAAGGCTCAATATGTGTATTCAGCAAGAAGGCGTCTATTTGAGCATTTACTAAGACGCAATGTTGAATAATTATTGAATTACTGTTTCTCATTAATAAAACTGTTAATATTCTCGCTTAGGTGGTTTGTTTTATTTCGTCGCAATTGTTTTCCATGGCTACCACGATCCACAATAAGGTTATAGTATCGTATGCAACGTAGCTGAGAAAATCGAAATTCTCGAAAACTATCAAAGATAGATAGGATATATTTGACAAAAATGATAGATTTTTAATCCCGAATAAAATGAAATAAAATATATAGGTGTGCAATTAAAAAAACTGATTTTTTAATTTGAGAATTTTCAAATTTGAATGGTTATAACAAACACCCTGTTGAGAAAATTAGAAATACTACTCGTCTAAACGTTAGTATAATATCACTCATTTTCACACGAAATATCAATTTTTTATTGTGAAATAACGGAACAATTGCCCATTCATCAACCCCACGAAAATGACCATAATAATCTTTAAACGCGATTATCTCAAGAACTAAAAACTTTCAGCCAATCTTTTGTATGACAAAATATGTTTGTATTGACACGTAGAATTAAAAACTAAAATCAAATACGCGGTGTTCTATTTAAAAAAATTTTACTTTTTCACGTCCTGCTTTTCTGGCACACCCTGTCCAATATTTAAAAAAAAATGCACACTTCTTACCTCTACCCAATGGTCCATACAATATTTACACAAATAATTCTAGTTAAGCATAAACTTACTTTACTCTATCGTTGGGACACCCTGTACGTAGTCTGTTTTAACTGCAAATGTGGTTGATATACGAGTGTGCATAGAACGTATTCCTAAAAAATTTACGGCAATTATAACAAACGGGTACAAGCCTTTAATTATTATTTTTACTATGACAGTAATTAATTATTTTATGCATTTTGGGCTTATGGAATGTGTCGAAAAGCACTTAAACAAAAGCTACACATGAACTACACCAATGGTTTAATAACAATTTGAGGAATGACGAATTGCTAGATATGTCATTTTTTAGTAATGAAGCGTGGTTTTGTCTAATGGGTTACATAACGTCATAAAATACAATATACGGTTTGGTCAGATGAGGCTCCTGGTGGATTTGTACAAGCTCCATTACATTCTACAGAAATTGGTGTATATGTAGCCATGTCAAGAAGATGTATACTAGGTCCAGTACCAGTGGAAAGTATATTGTTCTGGACATAAATTAATGCTCTCACGGTAGATGGAATTAATAAAGACGTTGTTGATGCCAAATAATTATCCACTACATATGAAACGATTAAATTTAATAAACGTTATTACAAAATAAGTATGTATATAAAACAATGCACAACATGTTATTACAAAATAAGAAATTAAAAAATTATGTATGTTATTACAAAATTTTAAAAACTGCATAATACCATTGATTAATAAGACTTATTAATCAATGATAATACGTTTGTATCTAGATGTCGGCCCACAAATGCAAAAAAAGGTATGTTATTAAAAATGGAAAGCAAAGATTATAAATTTAAAGTTTTATTCACTGTCCGAAACTTCTTCAGGGTTTGTGTCATCGTCAGATACACCAGTATTAATTGTGATAATCAATTTTTCAATTTCTTGATGCATCAATCCGTCCCGCTTCCACATTTCTTCGGCTATATGATCGTCGTGTGTGCAATATTTTTCCCAATCTGTTTGGCTTATTTCGGCAAAGGCTTTTCGCACTAAATTTTCTATTTGAAGGCCACTTTGATCGACGTTATGCATTGTCACCTTATGTTTTCCATACTCCATATCAACTCGTGGAATTAAGTAAGCGTACTACAGTGTGGCTATGGTTCTTCAATAATTCGTCAACATAATATCGCTTAGCTTGATTCTTTGCCTTAACAAATGTTATTAATTCAGCGTTATGCATTTCACTGGTAGTAGAAGCCACATTGCTTTCAAGCCAATCACGAGTATATTGCTTTCGTGCAATTTGGGTTGGGGGTTTATTGATTTGCACACTATGGTATGGCGCATTATCCATTACAACAATACCATTAGGTTGTAAATTTGGAATTAATTGTTTTTCCACCCATTGCATAAAATTATGATGGTTCATATCATCATGATAATCTCCTGATTTGCTTTTGCATTTAAATATTAATAACCCATTATTCACAAATCTTTATGCACCACCTGTGTGTACAATAATGTATCGTTGACCTGATCTATCGGTTCGGTATACTTCAGGGTGGTCTTCAGATTGTCAACACTTGCTGACCTCATATCAAGGATGGATTTAGGTTTCACCCAAAAAAGTTACTGGTTTCTTGTTTTCCCCCAGAGCATTATTCTCTCGCAGTTTGCGTAAGTAGCGAGAATTCCAAACAACGATATCGTAGCGTTCCATCAATAATTTTCTTTTACTGTGGCATTTTTAAATTTAAATCCTACATTTAGTAATTGCTTTCGAAGCGTATCTTCCGCACCAGCATAATTTACTTTGTCCTTCCTTCTATCAACCAATATTTTTAATGTTGCAACTTTCCTGAACGGTCCTTTTTAAAACGCCTAAGTCACAATCATCAAAAACTAATTGGTTTGATCATCCGCTTGGTGCTCTTTTTAGAAGGTGATTTTATTAACTAATTTTCACATAACTGGTTTCCCTTTCTAATTCACTGACAGCAGCAGCAGCTAGTTCGCTGGCCTTCTCCAAAGAAAAATTCCATTCATCAGCAGCTTTCTGTCTATCAAAGAATGCAATCACATCATTAATAATGTTTCGTGCTTCGGAATGAATACATTTCTTCGATTGAGGTTGTACATTTATAACCTCAAAGACAATTTATTAAAAATAAGATGTTAGCTAAAATATTTATACATACCTATTTTTACAAATACAACTAGCAATACTGGTTTGAAAAAATCATATTTTACTAACGAGTAACAACGCAGAATAAGAAAAAAATTAACACACAACTCCAAACAATACTGTCAAATATAAAATACCTTTCGGTGTTCTAGAACTTGACCAATTGATCAAATGTCTTCATTGCCCGAAAGCTCAACAGTTTTTGATATACAGGGTCTGCAATATCACTATTTGATACCTTCAATATATCATAAAATGGACATTTTTGCCAATATTAACGCAAAACTTAGTGGAATGTTATTTTTTTTGTGCTACTGGTTACAACCTATCCTTTACTTTTATTATTTTTGTACATACACCTGATATACATGGTGAGACCAAATATATGTATCTGAAAAGAATTATACGGTGGTATTGTTTTGATATTTTGGTGAATGGAAGTTAACACATATATATATATATATATATATATATATATATATATATATATGTCCATTTAAATTATTATTGCAAGTTAAGTCCCCTAGACGTCCGTTATACAGAGTGTTTCGTTTCTTTAATAGATTTAATTGAGTATTATTATACTTCCTAGTTAATTTTCTGATAACTTAATTGAAATGTCTATATTAAAATAAACTATTTGCTAACTGTATATACCTACATAATAGTCACCATGTGTTTATACTGATACTAGGTGTCCAAGTACGAAGGACCAAAGCGATATCTTAAACTTCATATAGATACGGAAAAAAACGTTAACATAAAAATCCCTTGCAATTGGATGTCGTTGCGAAATACAAAGCTTTGGAGATTGACAGATAGAAAGGTTAGATGTGCTTCATTTATTATGCTCACTATTTTCTAATAAAGTTATATTTAGTATTTACTTATTCGTTTAAACCAAAACCGTAATGTGGTATTGCGCTTTTTCTTCTGCTTTTATTCGTACAACTAGATTTTTTTCTGATTTTTCACTTTTATTTCCGTTTTTCATACTACAATTATTATGTTTTTCTATTCCCAAACTTATAAAATAACAACAATATAGTAGGTGGCTATGAAACGTCAAACATTAATCCACTAATTAAGTGATATTGTTGATGCTTAGTTGCAAATCTACTTTTTGAATTAACATCGTTGAAGAGTTTATGTGAAAAATGAATCGAATTCCATGTTTTGCTTGTGGAAATGCTTTAGTTCCTAGGGTTATGGTGAAAATGAGTGGTGAGGTAAATACAAGAAAGCAGGAAATTGTGATTGCACGTTGCCGCGAAGCAAATCTACCAGAGCGGGTCATAATAGAAGAAACTCGAATCTGCAATATCTGCAATATTTCTATTGTAAGGGAAATTCAAGCAATAGACAATAATCCAAATTGTTTGCAATTAAATGTGCTACAAAGGTCAACTCACTTATGCTTCATTTGTAACGATGGGAATATCCATGAAAGGTAGAATTAATATTTTTGTTGAGGACAGTGCCAGAAAATACGTACTGCTGTAATATTCATTTGGATGAGAATGGTAATCTGTTTGAGTTTCTGCTCCTTGGGTTACGATATATAAATCGGCCATTATTAGCAGGTAATGAGATTTATATTTTTTTACAAGCATTACGTAAGAAAATTCAGAAAAAAAGCTACCACACGGCTTACGAAGACGAAAATAACTACACAGATTCTCAATTTAAAGCAGTTTCTCCTATAACCAAAGATCAATTTAATAACCTTTTCAACTTTTGTGACCCCGTTAGAATAGGAAATTCTTTGAGATATGTAAGTAAAAAAGATCTCTTAGCATTCCTGTGCAAGTTACGACAAGGTCTTAGTGATAGTTTTTTAGCGGTTATTTTTAATTATTCCACAAGACAACAAGCCAGTTTAGCTATATCTCTAGTTAGACAATCTCTTTCTACAAGATTTGTACCACAAAATATTGGATTTACTGCTACAACATCGAAAATCATGTAACTTCTTTTGCAAATCGTCTATATAATCAAAACCTGGATCGGCCTCAAGTTATAGTGTATAATGACTATACTTATCTAGAAATAGAGAAAAGTTCTTGTTTTAAAGTGTTGCGAGAGTCCTACTGTACTTATAAGGGTAAACATCTTATCAAGCCATCTCTGCTTGTTGCCCCGAGCGGATTTATTCTAGACAACAACTAACAACGATGCTAACATATTTATAAGTGAATTTAATAGAGATGTGAATGGTATGCGTGAATGGTTTAATGAAGGAGATATTTTCATTCTCGACCGCGGGTACTTGGATGCTATTCCAGCTTTAAATAGATTAGGTATTAATTTTAAAATGCCAGCCTTTTTGCCCAGAGGTCAGCTACAGTTATTCACAGAAGAGGCTAATGATAGTCGTCTCGTTACGAAAACCAGGTGGATCGTAGAAGCACGCAATGGACACTTAAAATCAATTTTTAAATTTTTTAGCTTTAAGATACAAACACCCCACATTTGTAATATTGCTGATTTTCTTAAAATTGCTGGAGCAATTATAAATAAATATTTTCAACCCATTTTAATGCTAGATGGTACTATTGAGCTAACTGAAAATATTCTTCAAAAAGTTCAAGAGCCAAATGTTGTTCAAGCCAGGGTTGAGGAGGAAAACTTACGCGCTAGAAGGGGCAGATGGGTTGACTTAAATGATTGTCGTTCCCTCATTCCCACGTTTGTCACATTACTATCTTAAAAAGTTAACTGTGGGTATTTTTTAATTAAAGCTTGCTCCTTCTTATATACAGGACAATGAAATAGAGGACCGCCAGGTTCAATATCAATTTGATGAAAACTACGAACCCGGTTTTATACGGGAAGGATATATTCGCGCCCCAGAAATGTTACTCGTTACCAGTTGTGGATTGCATTTGTGCCAAATAATGAGGAAGAAGAACCTAACCCAATATTAGGTACTTACTGCACCTGCAGGACTGGTGCCAGAACTTTAGGTACTTGTTCTCATGTGGTAGCTGTACTATGGTTTTTAGGATACGCTAGGTATCAAGAGCTAATCAAATATCCTTCTACAAATGTTTTAAATCATATACTAAATGCAAATAATGTAGAGGTGGTAGACATTTAACATTTGATTATGCAACTTTTTGATTTCTATGACAATGTTTATATCAAGACCAAAAATTATTTACTGTTTTCTGCCTCATGAGTTCAGTTAACTGATATCTTATTAAGCTTAGATATTTTTAATATATTAAAATACGTTCATTAACGTTTCTACATAAACATTTCTTATTTCCAATGACTGTACAAAGCGGTAGTGATGATGGAGGTAGACCTGCGAAACCGGTCTGTCGATGGTGTGAATAGTGAAGACACTACTATCTTAAAGAATTTTCTTTTCTTAGTTTTGCAAAATAAAGATGAACTTCGACAAGCGCCTTCTTTATCAAAAGAATCTACTGAAAACTTTATTAGAAAATAGTGAGCATAATAAATGAAGCACATCTAACCTTTCTATCTGTCAATCTCCAAAAGCTTTGTATTTCGCAACGACATCCAATTGCAAGGATTTTTATGTTAACGGTTTTTCCGTACCTATATGAAGTTTAAGATATCGCTTTGGTCCTTTGTACTTGGACACCCAGTATCAGTATAAACACATCGTGACTATTATGTAGGTATATACAGTTAGCAAATAGTTTATTTTAATATAGACATTTCAATTAAGTTATCAGAAAATTAACTAGGAAGTATTATAATACTCAATTAAATCTATTAAAGAAATGAAACGGACGTCTAGGGGACTTAACTTGCAATAATAATTTAAATGGACATATATATGTGTTAACTTCAATTCACCAAAATATCAAAACAATACCACCGTATAATTCTTTTCAGATACATTTATTTGGTCTCACCCTGTATATCAGGTGTATGTACAAAAATAAAGAAAGTAAAGAAAAGGTTGTAACCAGTAGCACAAAAAAATAACATTTCACAAAGTTTTCCGTTACCATTGGCAAAAATGTCCATTTTTTGATATATTGAAAGTATCAAATAGTGATATTGCAGACCCTGTATATCAAAAACTGTTGAGCTTTGAGCTTTCGGGCAATGAAGACATTTGATCAATAAATTCTGACCGAAAGGTATTTTACATTTAAAACGTGCCCCCTCCTTTGATTTGTGAATGTACTAAAATAAATATATTTGTGTGATTGGTTAAAAATCTTGCCGTTTCAAATATTTCAAATAAAATTCTTTTAGTTCACATATTTTCCGACCATCTTGTTTGCTTCGGTGCGCTGTAACCATTGCTACTTACAACAATAATTGTATGTGTATGAGTGAAAAATAAATGTTCTGTATTGATAAGCTTGTTACATATTATTCATTAGCATGCGTTCATTAAACGTTACAAATCAGCAATTAAACATTTCAAATATGATCCGCTATTTAATTAAGATAATATGATAATATGTGTATGGTGTATTATGTGTATTGTATGTTTATGTGTATGTGTATGTGTATGTGTGTATGTGTGTATGTTGTGTATGTGTGTATTGTGTGTATGTGTATGTATGTGTGTTATTGTGTATGTGTGTATGTGTATTTATGTGTGTATGTGTGTATTGTGTGTATGTGTGTGCATGTTGTGTATGTGTATGTTGTGTATGTGTGTATGTTAATTATGTGTGATGTGTATGTGTTGTGATGTGTATTTGTGTGTATGTGTATTTTTTGTATGTGTGTATGTGTGTATGTGTGTATGTGTATGTGTGTATGTGTATGTGTTTATGTGTGTATGTGTGTGTTTGTGTGTGTGATGTGTGTGTATGTGTGTATGTATGTGTATGTTGTGTATGTATGTGTTATGTGTGTTGTGTATGTGTGTATGTGTGTATGTGTATGTGTATGTGTATGTGATGTGTATGTGTGTATGTGTGTGTGTGTGTATGTGTGTAGTGTATGTGTATGTGTGTATGTGTATATGTATGTGTGTATGTGTATGTGATGTGTGTATGTGTTTGTATGTGTTATGTGTGTATGTATTGTTATTTAAGTGTTTTATGTTGTGTATGTGTATTTGTGTTGTGTATGTGTTATGTGTGATATTTGTATGTGTGTATTGTTTGATGTATGTTTGTATGTGTTGTATGTGTGTATGTGTGATGTGTTGTATGTGTATGTATTGTGTATTGTATGTGTGTACATAGTGTATGTCATGTGTATGTGTTATGTGTGTATATGCAATGTTATGTGTGTATGATTGTATGTTGTGTATGTGTATGTGTGTATGTGTGTATGTGTGTATGTGTATGTGTATGTGTGTATGTGTGTATTGTGTATGTGTGTATGTATGTGTATGTGTGTATGTGTGTATGTGTGTAGTGTATGTGTGTATGTGTGTATGTGTTGTGTGTATGTGTGTATGTGTATGTATGTATGTGTGTATGTGTGTTATGTATGTGTTATGTGTGTATGTGTATGTGTGATGTGTGTATGTGTGTATGTGTGTATGTGTGTATGTGATGTGTGTATGTGTGTATGTGTTGTGATGTGTATTGTGTGTGATGTGTGTATGTGTATGTGTATGTGTTTGTGTATGTGTGTATGTGTATGTGTGTTATGTGTGATGTGTATGTGTGTATGTGTGTATGTGTGTATTTGTGTATGTGTGTATGTGTGTATGTGTAGTGTATGTGTGTATGTGTGTGTTGTGTATGTGTATGTGTGTGTGATGTGTGTATGTGTGTATGTGTATGTGTGTGTGTGTATGTGATGTGTATGTGTGTTATGTGTGTATGTGTGATGTGTGTATATGTGTATGTGTGTATGTGTGTATGTGTGTATGTGTGTATGTGTGTATGTGTGTATGTGTTGGTGTGTATGTGTGTATGTGTGTATGTGTAGAATGTGTATGTGTAGTGTGTGTATGTGTGTATGTGTGTATGTGTGTATGTGTGTATGTGTGTATGTGTGTATGTGTGTATGTGTGTATGTGTATGTGTGTGATGTGTATGTGTGTATGTGTATGTGTGTATGTGTGTGTGTGTATGTGTGTGATGTGTGTAGTGTATGTGTGTATGTGTATGTGTGTATGTATGTGTGTATGTGTATGTGTATGTGTGTATGTGTATTTGTGTATGTGTGTATGTGTGTGTGTATGTGTGTATGTGTGTATGTGTGTATGTGTGTATGTGTGTATATGTGTATGTGTGATGTGTATGTGTGTATGTGTGATATGTGTGTATGTGTATGTGTGTATGTGTGTGTATGTGTTGTATGTGTATGTGTTGTGTGTATGTTTGTGTATGTGTGTGTGTAGTGTGTGTGTATGTGTATGTGTGTATGTTTGTATGTGTGTTTGTGTGTATGTGTGTATGTGTGTATGTGTGTATGTGTGTATGTGTGTATGTGTGTATGTGTATGTGTGATGTGTTGTGTATGTGTGTATGTGTGTTGTGTATGTGTGTATGTGTTGTGTGTGTATGTGTGTATGTGTTGTATGTGTGTATGTGTTGTGTGTGTATGTGTGTATGTGTATGTGTTATGTGTGTATGTGTTATGTGTGTTATGTGTTTGTGTATGTGTGTATGTGTATGTGTGTATGTTGTTAGTGGTGTATTTGTATGTTTGGTATTTCGATCGTAATTTTTTGTCTTCTTTATCAATATTTTAATGTTGAATTTCCTGAAGGTCTTTTAAAAGCTAAGTAAATTAAAACTAATTGTTGATTCGTTGGTGCTCTTTTGAAGTGATTTTGTTATAATTTTCATAATGGTTTCTTTTAATTCACTGACAGAGTGCAGTAGTTGTTGGCTTTTAGTAATCTTCATCAGCGTTATGTTATAAATAATGAATATCATTAATAGTTTGTGTTGAATGAATTTTTCGATTGAGGTTGTATTGTAACCTCAAAGCAATTTTTAAATGTGATGTTAGTAAAATTTTGTACATTTATTTTATACAATAGCATACTGGTTTGAAAAATATTTTTACTAGAGTAAAATGAGATAAGAAAAAATTTTCAATCAACAATATGTTGAAATATGAAATACTTGGTTTTGATTGCCAATTGATAAATGTCTTCATTGCCGATGCTCAAAGTTTTGATTAGGGTTGAATTATATTTGATACTTATATTCATAAAATGGACATTTTGCATATTAAGAAAACTTAGTGAATGTTATTTTGTGTACTGGTTAACCTTCTTTACTTTATTTTTTTGTATACTGATTACATGGTGAGACCAAATATTGTTTGAAAAGAATTTAGGTGGTATTGTTTTGATATTTGTGAATGAAGTTACAATTTTATTTATATATTGTATATTATATTTATATTATGTCATTAAATTTATGTGTTAAGTCCTAGTCCGTATGAGTGTTTATTTCTTTAATAGATTTAATTGAGTATTTTATTTCCTGTTAATTTTCTGTAACTTAATTGAAATGTTATATTAAAATAAACTATTGTAATGTATTACTAATGATGTACATGTGTTTTACTGTATGGTGTCAAGTAAGGACCAAAGGATATTTAATTATTGGTAGTAAAGTTAATAAAAATCCTGCAATTGGATGTGTTGCGAAATCAAAGCTTGAGATTGCAGATAGAAAGGTTAGTGTGCTTTATTTGCTACTATTTTCTAATAAAGTTATTTAGTATTATTGTTAAACCAAAACGTAATGTGGTATTGCGCTTTTTTGCTTTTATTGTAAATAGATTTTTTCTGATTTTATTTATTCGTTTTATCAGATTATATGTTTTATTCAAACTTTAAATACAACATATGTAGGTGGCTATGAACGTAAAATTAATCACTAATTAAGTGTATTGTGATGTTAGTGAAATTATTTTGATTAAATGTTGAAAGTTTGTGAAATGAATCGATTCCATGTTTTGCTTTGAATGTTATTCCAGGTTAGGTGAAAATAGTGTGAGTAATAGATGGATATTGTGATTGCAGTTGCTGTGAGAAATTCTGAGGTGTCATAATGAGTATGATTGAATACTGCATATTTTAGTGTATGTAAGTCAAGCATAATATCCAAATTGTTTGATTATGTGTAAGGTATATTTGCTGATTTGTAGATGGGAATGTCATGAGGTAGAATTATATTTTGTTGGACGTGCAGAAAATGTATGTGTAATTTATTTGATGAGAATGGTATCTGTTTGAGTTTGCTGGTTAGTATTAAATGGCCATTATTGAGGTAATGGATTTATTTTTTTAAGATTGTAGGAAATTAAGAAAAGCTACCACAGGCTTACGAAGAGAAAATAACTCAGATTCTCAATTTAAAGTTTTCTATAACCAAAGATCAATTTAATAACTTTTCAACTTGTGACCCGTTAGAATAGGAAATTCTTTGAGATATGTAAGTAAAGATCTCTTAGCATTCCTGTAAGTTACGACAAGGTCTTAGTGATAGTTTTTAGCGGTTATTTTAATTATTCCACAAGAACAGCCAGTTTAGCTATATCTCTAGTTAGACAATCTCTTTCTGCAAGATTTGTACCACAAAATATTGGATTTACTGTACAACATGAAATCATGTAACTCTTTGCAAATCGTCTATATAATCAAAACCTGGATCGGCCTCAAGTTATAGTGTATAATGCTATACTTATCTAGAAATGAAGTTCTTGTTTTAAAGTGTTGCGAGTCTACTGTATTATAGGGTAAACATCTTATCAAGCATCTCTGCTTGTTGCCAGCGGATTTATTCTAGACAACAATAACAACGATGCTAATACTTATAAGTGAATTTAATAGAGATGTGAATGGATGCGTGAATGGTTTAATGAAGGAGATATTTTCATTCTCGACCGGGTACTTGGATGCTATTCAGCTTTAAATAGATTAGGTATTGATTTTAAAATGCCAGCTTTTGCCCAGAGGTCAGCTACAGTTATTCAAGAAGTGGCTAATGATAGTCGTCTCTTTAGAAAACCAGGTGGATCGTAGAAGCACGCAATGGACGTGTAAAATCAATTTTAAATTGTGTAGCTTTAAGATACAAACACCGACATTTGTAATATTGTGATTTTCTTAAAATTGTGTAGCAATTATAAATAAATATTTTCAACCCATTTTAATGCAGATGGTACTATTGTGTAACTGAAAATATTGTTCAAAGTTCAATGCCAAATGTTGTTCAAGCCGGTTGAGGTGGAAAACTTACGTGCTAGAAGGTCAGATGGTGTTGATTAAATGATTTCGTTCTCATTCCACGTTTGTCACATTACTATCTTAAAGTTAACTGTGGTATTTTTAATTAAAGCTTGTCTTCTTATGTACAGGACAATGAAATAGAGGACCGCCAGGTTCAATATCAATTTGATGAAAACTACGAACCCGGTTTTATACGGGTAGGTATATTCGCCTCAGAAATGTTATCGTTACCAGTTGTGGATTGCATTTGTGCCAAATAATGAGGAAGAAGAACCTAACCCAATATTAGGTACTTACTGCACCTGCAGGACTGGTGCCAGAACTTTAGGTACTTGTTCTCATGTGGTAGCTGTACTATGGTTTTTAGGATACGCTAGGTATCAAGAGCTAATCAAATATCCTTCCACAAATGTTTTAAATCATATACTAAATGCAAATAATGTAGATGTGGTAGACATTTAACATTTGATTATGCAACTTTTTGATTTCTATGACAATGTTTATATCAAGACCAAAAATTATTTACTGTTTTCTGCCTCATGAGTTCAGTTAACTGATATCTTATTAAGCTTAGATATTTTTAATATATTAAAATACGTTCATTAACGTTTCTACATAAACATTTCTTATTTCCAATGACTGTACAAAGCGGTAGTGATGATGGAGGTAGACCTGCGAAACCGGTCTGTCGATGGTGTGAATAGTGAAGACACTACTATCTTAAAGAACTTTCTTTTCTTAGTTTTGCAAAATAAAGATGAACTTCGACAAGCGCCTTCTTTATCAAAAGAATCTACTGAAAACTTTATTAGAAAATAGTGAGCATAATAAATGAAGCACATCTAACCTTTCTATCTGTCAATCTCCAAAAGCTTTGTATTTCGCAACGACATCCAATTGCAAGGAATTTTTTATGTTAACGGTTTTTTCCGTACCTATATGAAGTTCAAGATATCGCTTTGGTCCCTTATACTTGGACACCCAGTATCAGTATAAACACATCGTGCCTATTATGTAGGTATATACAGTTAGCAAATAGTTTATTTTAATATAGACATTTCATTAAGTGACGTCTAGGGACTTAACTTGCAATAATAATTTAAATGGACATATTATGTGTTAACTTCAATTCACCAAAATATCAAAACAATACCACGTATAATTCTTTTCAGATACATATATTTGGTCTCACCCTGTATATCAGGTGTATGTACAAAATAATGAAAGTAAAGAAAGGTTGTAACCAGTAGCACAAAAATAACATTTCACTAAGTTTTGCGTTACATTGGCAAAATGTCCATTTTATGATATATTGAAAGTATCAAATAGTGATATTGCAGACCCTGTATATCAAAAACTGTTGAGCTTTGAGCTTGGGCAATGAAGACATTTGATCAATTGGTCAATGTCTAGAACATATAAATGTTGTTAAATTTGACCGAAAGGTATTGTTATTTAAAACGTGCCTCCTTTGATTTGTGAATGTTAAAATAAATGTATTGTGTTATGGTTAATTGTGTTCAAATATTTCAAATAAAATTTTTAGTTCATGTGTGTTCCGACATCTTGTTGTTGTGTGTACCATTGTATCAAGTAATTGTATGTGTATGTGTGAATATTAAATGTTTTATGTGATAGTGTATGTTTACTTGTTGTATTAGCATGGTGTATTAGTATTAATCGAATTAAATTGTAAATATGATCCGTATTAATTAAGATAATAGTAACGTATGTTGTGTCAATGTGTATTTGAATGTTAATGTGTAATGTGTATGGTGATATGTTCCTATCGTACGTTTGTAATTGATGTATGTGTATTAGTAATTAATGTGGTATTGTATGATAAGTTGATGGTAGAGTGTTGTGATAAAATGTTAAATTGTATTCTGTGTGTTTGATTTGTAGTTAATTGTTTTGTTTGTATGTATGTGTGTATGTTATGTGTGATGTTTGTGTATGTGTTTGTAATGTTAGTATATGTGTATTGTGTGAATGTACGTTAGTTTTTGTGTATATGTGTATGTTGTGTATGTGGTGCTATGTGTGTATAATTTATTTTATGTGTTATGTGTATGTGTGTATGTTGTGTGTTGTGTGTATGTGTATGTGTTGTGTGTATGTGTGATGTGTGTTGTTTGTGTGTAGTGTGTGTTTGTGTATGTGTGTTGTGTTGTTTGTGTGTATTGTGTATGTTGTATGTGTGTTGTGTTGTGTGTTGTTATGTGTGTTGTGTATGTGTGTTGTGTGTGTTTGTGTATGTGTTATGTTGTGTTGTATGTGTTTTGTATGTGTTATTGTTGTGTGTATTGTTATGTGTTCTGTGTGTTGTTATTGTGTCTGCTGTCTGTTTTACTGTTTTTGTGCTGTGTGTCTGTGTTTGTCTGTTGGTCTTGTGTTTGTGTTTGTGTGTCTGTTGTTTTTATGTGTTTGTTGTGTGTCTGTGTTCTGTGTCTTGTGTTATGTGTCTGTTGTCTGTGTATCTGTGTGTTTGTGTGTCTGTGTATGTTTTTAAATAGATTTGCAAATTTAATTTAAAATTAGTGGTCAAGATATTCCTATCGTACTTTGAAATTGAAAATTATTATATTAATACTGGTATCTGATGATAACACGAATTGAGGAGGAGTTTCGACAGTGAATAAAACTTTAAATTTATAACCTTTGTTTCATTTGTAATAACATATCTTTTTGCATTTTGCACATAGACACAAACGTATTATGAGTTTTTAAATTAATAACATATAATTTTGAATACTTATTTTAATAACATGTTGCATTGTTTATATAATACTATTTTGTAATAACGTTTATTAAATTTAAGGATTCATATGTATGGATAATTTTGCATCCAAACGTCTTTATTAATTTCATCTACCGTGGAGCATTAATTTATGTCAGAACAAAATACTCACTGCTATGAAATCAAACTTTACTTCCAAAAATTTAAAATTTTATTGTAATAAAAGTTACATTTATTTAACAGTTACAGTATAATGAATTAAACATTTTTAGTTTGGGATTTTTAATTCTAAATTATAACCTCCAGTATTATTTAAACCAGCATCTATTCGTTTTTCATATTGTTACACATCTTTAACTGGACTTGATTAATGTTTTGAATCAGCTCTAATTGCATTTTTTAAAAATACTGCACCTAGTATACATCTTCTTTCTGTAGGATGTGATGGAGTTTGTACAAATTCACCAGGAGCCTCATCAGACCAAACCGTATATTGTGTTTTATGACATTATGTAACCCGTTAGGCAAAACTATGCTTCATCACTAAAAAATGACATATCTAGCATTTCGTCATTCCTCAAATTGTTATTAAACCACTGGTGTAGTTCATGTGTATCATAATCAGGCATTATAGTTATTTTGTATGGACGATAATGTAACTTTTGTTTAAGTGCTTTTCGACACATTCCATAAGCCTAAAATGCATTAAATAATTAATCACTGCCATAGTAAAAATAATAATTAAAAGTTTGTACCCGTTTGTTATAATTGCCCTAAATTTTTTAGGAATACGTTCTATGCACACTCGTATATCAACCACATTTGCAGTTAAAACAGACTGCGTAAAGATGATTTACCCTTGTCAACACTTCCAGTACTTCGAAACTGAATAAAGCCATTCACCATTTTCTTTCTGCTGCCTATTTCGAAAATAATATTCCGACATAAATTGGTTTTCTTGCAGAGGGTAGGATATTGCTTAAATCGTTTACATTTAGGTTAAAGGGTTACTTTTTGTTTATGCTGTACTTACTTATGATAAACGTTTTTGTAAATAATGAATGTTAAGAAAGGCTAAATAAACAATAATATTAAAGGAAATAAACGAATAATAATAGAAAACACTGAAAATAGCTCTCAATTCCCTAATGCATTACGCTAAAATGTCAAATACAAGCTGTTAGTTTCATGGTTTTGATATTTCTAGTAGAGAATAATATCGTCTGGGCATCTATTTACTTGTGTTGCGGTTCAAGAACCAATTTTCAAGTATTTAAATTTACCGCCAAAATACTTATTAAACTGAATGTACTCTGAAAAAGACGACAGCCCTAGTTCCGCGCTCTCAGCTGTCATGTTTTCTTCAGTCAACTGTACCTTCAGTTCCCTACTACCTCAACGTATCCATCTTCGTGTTCAATACATGAAATTGTTAAATTGTAATACTAGTGATCTGAAGTGTTTAATCATACACAAAAAATCATCAGGTAATCGAGTCACAAATAGATGTATCATTAAAAAATTATGGTATTCCGTAACATCTACAGTACTGTCACATTAGGCACCGCCCTTCTGGAACCATATCTGTTGTCGTTCAGCTATGGGTATATTTTGGTTTAAAAAAGGTTACATTGCCTTAAAATCAATGTATGCGAGTATGGTTAGCCAAATGTGAAAAAATGTTATGCGATTCATATATCACACATTACATATTATTCTTTAGAATGCGTCGGTTAAACGTTACAAATCAACAATTAAACATTTCAAGTATAGTTCGCTATTTAATTAAGATAATGGTAAACGTGTTTTACAAGTAGGATTTGCAAAATTTAAATTAAAATTGGAGTGGTCAAAATATTCCTAACGTACTTTTTCAATTGGTCGATGTCAAATGTGAATAGCTGAACATTATTGTTTTCGAAAGCGGAAATTTTTATAAAGAATTTTTTTTCGTGAAACTTATAACAAAGTTTCCCATATGGCGCCAACTTAAGTAGACACACACACATATATATATATATATATATATATATATATATATATATATATATATATATATATATATATATATATATATATATACAGGGTGACCCAAACTCGATAGCCAAAACGAAAACAGCTAATTCCTCTGGCCAAAAGGAACAAAAAATTGTTAATACAAGGTGTGTCCATTGTTGATGGTTTCCAAGATGTTAACTTTTTTTAATTTTTTCTATTTCGTGGAATTATTTTTTAAATGACGCTGTATCTTCCAAACTAGAAGAGTTACAAGAAAACACATTAGGAGAAATTGGTAGAAGATGAAATTGCCTTAAAGAATATTGAATTTATTCGAGACAAACTCATCATTCAACATTTTTAATGACATAATGAATTCAGAAATGATTTTTTTCAAATCCCAAGACGAATATTTTTCCAATAGTGATGGATTTGAGACATGGCCGATAAATGGAAAACTTCCTTTTTTCATAAGCTTCACAACGATATGAAAAAAACTTATGGTTAACGTACTAATTACTGAATTGTTACAGGAATACACCTCAGGAAAAACTTTTAGAGCATAAAATTACCTTCAAAAATATGGTAGAGTAGATGAGAATTGACGATTTGTCCCTCACTTTTCAATCAATCTGTACATTTACGGCAAGAAATACGTCTCCTTTACTGATATCTTTTCATCACCGTAGCAACGACTTGACATTAGTAAGTTAGTTGTCAAAATTTGTTTGCTATTACAGTTTTGCTGATTTCAATACGAGTTCTTTCTATTGTAGTGATATTGTAATTTAGTTTTTGAGTCGTTTTGTTCATGTTATTATTATTGTTCTTGTTCGTGTTCGTGTTTTTCTTCCTGAGTCATGTTTTCAAATGAAGAATATGCCGATATTCATTATTATTATGGTGTTGCCCAAGGGAATGCGAGTGAGGCTGCTAGACTGTATGCAGCTGCTTTCCCAAGAAGAATTCATCCAGAAAGGAGAGTTTTCTCTAGAGTACACACTGCTCTAAGAGAGAGGATCTTTTAGGATCCTAAGAGATCAAGAGGAATTTCATAGTGTTGAGAGGATTGACCACGTAATCCAGCATTTCGAAGCAAATCCTGAGACTAGCTTGCGGCGGTCATCCAATGTATTGCAGATGCCACGAGAAACAATACGGAGAACTCTTAAGGCTGACGGAAGACGTGCGTATCACGTGACGGGAGTTCAAGAACTTTTAGATGGAGATCTAGGTCGGCGGATTGAGTTTTGCCAATGGCATCTCAATTCAGTTAGGAATGATCGAGATTTCCAAAAATCAATCTTGTGGACGGATGAGGCCACCTTTACAAGGCCAGGCATCTTCAATATTCATAACACGCACGTCTGGGCACATGAGAACCCACATACTATGAGACCAAATAGCTTTCAACACCAGTTCAAAGTTAATGTTTGGGTTGCTTTACTCAAGAATCAACTTATTGGTCCATATATTCTGCCAGATAGAGCCAATTCAGTGAAATTTTTGAATCTCCTTCAAGAAAACCCCCCTGAATTGATGGAGGAGGTTTCATTGGCAACAAGAGCAGATATGTGGGTTCAACTTGATGGTTGTCCTGCCCACTACGGAAGAGGTGTGAGAGATTGGCTAAACGAACATTGGATTGGAAGAGGTGGTACAGTAGCGTGGCCTCCAAGATCTCCAGATCTCACCCCTCTGGATTTCTTCCTCTGGGGATCTCTCAAGGAATTAGTCTACAGCACTCAACCAACAACCAGGGAAGAGCTTATTGAAGCAATTCATAAATCAAGTCGGCTGATAACACAGAGACAAATTGCTTCAGCGACAGCTTCAGTACGAAGACGGAGTGTTCAGTGTATAGCAGCAAACGGCAGTCATTTTGAAGCAATTTTTGACAATTGAATAAAAGATTCGAAAGTACTTAATTTTGGCCACAGGAATCAATAGTTTCAATTTTACCATCGAGTCCTGGTCACTCAACATTGTTATTATCTATTAATGGATTTGATTGTGGTACCTCGATTAAACCTTGAGATTTGAAAAAAAAACTCATTGTGAATTCATTATGCCATTAAAAATGTTGAATGATGAGTTTGTCTCGAATGAATTCAATATTCTTTAAGGCAATTTCATCTTCTACAAATTTCTCCTAATGTGTTTTCTTGTAACTCTTCTAGTTTGGAAGATACAGCGTGATTTAAAAAATAAGTCCACGAAATAGAAAATATTAAAAAAAAGTTAACATATTGGAAACCATCAACAATAGACACACCCTGTGTTAACAATTTTTTGTTCCTTTTGGCCAGAGGAATCAGCTGTTTTCGTTTTGGCCATCGAGTTTGGGTCACCCTGTATATACAGGATTGCTCCATAACTCCCTTACTATTACGAAGACGAAAAAATGCCTTATATAAAAGTTGTCCACAGTCATAAACTACACGTTTTAAAATTCTTTTCAGAAATGGCGGACTTCCGGTTATACCGGAAACTCATGCCAACTTCGTTATTTTAAATAGAACAACCTATGTATTATTACATTTTTGTATTCCTCGTTTAATTTAAAGGTCACTTTAATAACCATACTATTAGTCTACGTCGCATTGCTTCTGAGTTATTTGACATTTTGTAGAAAAAATGACGTTTGCAGTGCCTGCGAAAACTTTCAATATCTTGAAGACGGATACCGGTAGAGAGATGCAGCTTTCATTTTTTACTTCCGAAAATGGCACCGCATTATTCCCATTCATTGCCAAAAATCTTGCTTTTAGAATTCAATAATTTCTGTCGCTCCGAAAATAATTTTTTTCAAACATGGATAACTTCATTTTTTTAAATGGAACTACCCATATTTTCTTACATCAGTGGATAGGAAATTAAATTTCCTTTCCATTCATGTAACATTATCTATATTTTGGAGTGATAGTTTTCGAGATATTCACATTTTTATCTAATTTCAGTTTTTATTGCGCATTGCCGCGGTGCTTTGGAAAACGTTTGTCAATTGTTTTAAGCAAAACTATTTCACTAAAACTCTGAGTACAAGGACACTTCAAAATTTTGGCCATTTATTTTTACTGCTGCACAATATTGAGTGATATATCATTTGAAACGTCTTTAAAAGTCCTATTAAATCCTACAAGACCGATATAAAATTTCCAGTGGTTCAAGAGTCATATAAGAAATTAAAAAAAAATCTTGGACGTTCTTGTTTTTTCTCGTGCTAATGTGGTAAAATATTACCGAACTCTTTAGAATAATTAAATCCACTAGGTTAAGGAAATCCTACAGATTTTAAATTTTTACTAAATATTTGCTATTATGCAAAATAACGAATCACAAAGAGAAAACGTCTGATTTTTTAATAAATTAAACTAAATTAACTCATTTTTTTCAAATAGCAACACAGTGAATTATTTATCGTCGAAAGCGTTATCATAAACTGTATTCAACAATTTAACCATATTTAATTTTTAATGACCTAGTTATTTACTAAAATTTAATTTTATAGTTAGTTTATACATTTCTCAAACTGTTATGTTGATAGCAGGCTGATGTTTATGTTTTAATTTTTCAACTTTAACAGATATTGCTACTGTAAGTGTTATCGAAACGTTTAGATTGTATAATTTAAAATATACCATTAAAAAAAAAAAAAGATAAGTATTTTATTATGTATTCAACAGTGTTTCCGGTTTGGAGAAATATTCATGGGTTCTTGTTTTATACGTTAAAATATGTATTTACCAGCTCTTGTCATATTACAATAGATTCCGCTTAATGACAAATGACTTTATTGATTATAACATTGATAAGAATAAGTTCGAACATGAATGAAAGTAAATACTGTTGAATAAATGTAAAACAAAGTGTAAATAATTGCATTCTTAGCTCTAAACATATCAAGAATATTAAACATACCAAGCGTGCCACATATACGACTAAATTTCATACAATTTTTTTATGTCATTGTAGTCTTGCCTAAATAATTTTTGTAAATAATTAATGTTTTCCCTGAAGCATTAAAATAAGACCAAATTATATTTTTAGATAAGATATTATTTAATATAAATAACTATAAGAACAGTTTATTACTAATACAGTTTATTATGAATTACGTATTCATAAAAGATGTTGAATCAAATCACCATTCTCGTTTTAACAAAGTTGCAAACGTTTCAATGTCGATCTATTCGTGGCATTTTCAAGCATCTGTGGAGTTTTGTGGCATTGGAGGCTTATCGTACACGAGATATTTCAAATAACCCCACAGAAAGTTATCTAACACGGTTAAATCTAGTGACCGCGGGGGCCAACGTATCGGTCCATGGGTGCCAATCCATGTCTAAAATCGTTCATTCAAGTAACGTAACACAGTATTGGCTGTATAGGCTGGAGCACCATCGTGTTGAAAACTTACATTGTGTCGAGCATTGATGGGACGATCGTCATCTAGGAGCTCTTCGAATCTATTATTTAAAAACTCTAGGTAGTGTCTCTGGTCTAGGTTGTATTCATAAAATAGCGGTCCTAGTAATCTACTGTCAATTACACCACACCATACGTTGATAGAAAAACGTCACGTTATTTACAGGACGTTTGAGATGTAGATTTTCCTCAGGCCAGTAATGTAGATTGTGGTAATTGACTATGCCATCTTGATCAAATTTTTACTCATCTGTCCAACACATTTTTCCCAAAAAATATTGCAGGTAGCGTACCGCCAAACTTTTATTATTGTAATAAGCGTTTGTCAAATCGCCATTGTTACCACGATAGAAATGATAATTAGTGGATTTTTAATATCTTGATAATACGTCGTAATTTACTAATGTTTTCAAAACATTTTTGTTTATATACTTTTATCTAAAGAATGTAGGATTGTTTGTAACTAATATGTATGTAAACACATGGGGGTGAGTGGCAAGTGCACGCTTAAAAATGCTTTACTGAAGGGGCGTAACAAATCATTGGAATTTTTCTTATGCGCGTTCTTCATGTAAAAATGTCATTGGTCTAATGATTAATTGTGGCGAGACGGGCCACACGATGCAAAGATATCTTTGTTACTGGAGGCCCCGTAAATATACTGACTTCCATAAAACTGCAACACCTAGAATTCATTGAACGATGTTATTGAAATTTTCGTCAACGATGTCTTTCATTAGAACAAACAAACGATTAAAATTTGAAAACACAAGAACAAAAACTAAATATGTTTATTTCAATAATGCCACGATTTGTAATGCTCTCATTTAGACGGCGTGGCATTCTATCAATCAAATGATCTATAGCTGCCTGTGGTATATCAACCCAAGCTTCTTGAATCCGTAGCCGGAGATCGTGTAAGTTATCTGGAGGGTGTGGTAAATTACCCAGTCGCCTATCGACCTCATGCCAAACATGTTCAATGGGCGACAAATCAGGCGACGGAGCAGGCCGTGGGAACACGACAATGTTAGCTTCTTTCAGAAGACGTGTTGTAGCCCTTGCCGTATGAGGGCGCGCATTATTCTGTTGGAAAATGGGATTTTCCAGCCCCTGAAGATATGGAAGCACAACTGGTTCTAGTACATTGGCAATATAACGGCGTTTAAGTTGCCTTGTGTGATGGCTGTGCTGCGTTCCACAAAAATGTTGAATTTTTACGTTCTCCGCGCATCCGTCTGGCCCTCCTACGACAATCGTGGGCCCACAAACAAAATCGGGACTTGTTACTAAACACAATTCGATGCCATTCTTGCGCCCAATTCGCTCTTTCGTTGCTCCATTCTACCCTGCGTAGACGGTGAAGTGGTGTATGAGGAAGAAATAAAAATGGACGATATGAACGCAGACCATAAGACCTTATCCGGCGATGAACAGATGACATTGACATTCTGGGTCCTACACCTCTCATCCAATCATTTGAAATCGGTCGAGTTGTTGAAAATCTGTCTCTTGTGGCCAAAAGTCTTAAGCGACGTTCTTCGCGATCTGTAATCCTGAGGGACCGTCCAGATCCAGGGCTACGTTGTTGCACCCCTTCCTCGGACCATTTGAACCAACATCTTAATACCGTTGTAACATTTCGGTTTACATGACGAGCAATTTCTCTTAACGAAAGTCCGGCCTCTCTCATGCCAATAATACGGCCACGTTCAAAATCAGTCAGTTGGGAAAAATGTTGATGTTGACGTACTCTTGGCATTGTTTCCAAGTTCAAAACGAAATGTTTAACAAAAAATTTGCAAAATTGACAGTTAATTACACACTGATTGGTTTATTTCTTCAAATTTATTGTTACTAAGTGCGAAGGAAAAAACAAAAAAAAAACTACTAGCTAGATTTTATTCACATTTTAATCGTTTGTTTGTTCTAATGAAAGACATCATTGACGAAAATTTCAATAAAATCGTTCAACAAATTCTAGGTGTTGCAATTTTTATGGAAGTCAAGTATATAAGGTTGTTACAGACGAATGCATATTTTTAAAATTAAGATGTCGTGCAATAATTACTATGAAACTATTCCAACATAAGTTAGTGTTTATTGTTTTTTTATTACTTTTGAAAGACAGGGGTGGTTTTTCGGGAGTAGATATAGTTATGTTTGGATTGGGGAAGACAGCGAGCTTTTCAATCGAGCCAGATCAATTTTTAGGTTAATTAAATCTCTTCACTGTAAACAGTTTGTCTTTAAAATAATTCGTGCGTGTACATTTTCCTTTGAATTCGCCAACACTAAGTTGTCTTTTCTTTCGGGGTTAAACCGCGTCAATTAACGATTTGTGCCTGTGATCAATTAAGGGAATATTTATTCTAGTGTAAGTATGTATTTTTATATAACTGAAAGCTCGCAGCAAATAGTTTTACTAGTCTAGATAACATATGAAATACCAAACATTGTCTTGCAAAGGTATCTTATTCGTACGCGGACTCATTAAGCTGAAATCTGCTAAAATAAAAGGACAGTATAGGGCCTTCTCCCGCGGGTATTTGTGCGAATTAGCATTGTTGATTGTTGTTCAAATTTATAAGTGTGTAAAGGAGGATAGTGAATGGGTATAGGATGCCGCAGGTTATTAATTGCAAAAGGCAGTTGCCTGTTGGTACACACTCCCAAGCCAGACCATTAAGCACCTAGAATTTTATTTTTATTGTTTTTATCTGTTGTATGGGTGGGTGTGTAACCGGAGAGAGAGAGGCACGGTATGGTGCTAACGCACTCAAACTTATATATCGGTCACGATGTTACTGATATATTTAGAACATATCCTTGTAAGGCTTTGTTTTAATGAGTTTTTGTTCCAGTCTGTTGAAGTTGAATTATTTGCCTGCGAGCTGATTTCTCTTTTTTATGTGCTTTATTATAATGTGACTTACGTATTTTGTGCTTTAGTTGTCACCAAACAATTAGGTAATTTTTAAATTCCTTGTCTGTTTTCTTTTAATCCTCACATTTAGCTTAGTACCTGTGCAATTTTACTGTTGTTGTATTTTATATGTACCGTGATTTGCTTTATTATTTTTTGTGCTTACTTACTTAAAGACCGGCACGACTGGTTTTTAAAAAGGGCCACATGTTTGGTGTTACGATTTTTATTGCGATTTTTATTTTGATTATTTATGACCCAATTGTGAGTGTGACTTTATCTGTTTTTTTATTGTTTCTGTGTAACTAAACTGCTTTTTATTCAATTTCTCTTAATGTTATAATTTTGTACGCACTTTAACCTGATTTAATGGTGTTTTGTTATATATTTAACCCTTTCATTGTTATTTTTTGTGTTATTTGATTTATTAATGTACAATTGCTTATTTATGAATAAAGTGGGTTTTATTGGTGGTCCTTTTCCACAATAGTAGATTAACGGGCTGAACCTGCCCACATGATGCAACACGTTCCTCATCCAGACTATCTCATTTAGACAGCACTAGACGCCCACTTCGCTTGATCAGGTTTGAGGTTTGCGAGTAATTAAATATCTGACTTGTAAATAAATGCTAATGTTTTAATTATTGCCCGGAAAGTCAAAGTCAGGCAGGCAATTAATTTGAGTAATAGTGGCACTATTGTCAGTCAAGTCGAGATAAATCACTTAGCGATTGTTTGGTTCTTGAATTTGCATTATTGCTGTCAGGGTATTTTGAACACCCTGTATACGTATTGCGTAATTTTGTTTGTAATTATATGCACTTAGTTAGATTCCGTATATACATTTTTTTGTTGTTGTCAAGTTGAGTTTTGTAGATAAATTTGTGTTACGTGTGTTGCGACCTTTAGGGATGGTGTGTGTGTGGCGAGCTTTAGTTTGTTTTGTTTGTGAATTATTATTCCGTAGTTTAGGTTGTTTTTCCTTATTATTCCTCGTTTAGAGAAGTTTGAGTAACGTTTATTTGTATATAGTTGTATATAAGTTTAAATAAGGTTTATTTCGTTTGATTTCCTTAATATGTAGTAGAAAGTTTTGTAAAATTCAGTAATTTAAAGAAATAACGTAGATGTAAATGCATATGATGTCATATTGGCGACATGAAGGCGCTTAATTATAGTGGTTCAGATTAATGTTGAGCATGTTGGTTTTGAATCGTAGAGGTAGCATGTGGGACTAATTGTTTGTACTTTAACGAAAATATAGGGATATTTTTCACGCTGAGTCTGCTGACGTTTACACTTTTAAAAACTATCGAGTCCTTACGGATGAAAACGAAGTTTGTGTTGGGGATACCTTATCTTCCCCTTCCGTTTTTTAATTGGTGGAATTAAATTAGATAAGATTTTTTGTGAGTGGTGGGATTCAAAAATCAAAGATGGATTTTTGGTAATGATTTGGGATTCTGAAACTGATCGCGCTCTCGAGTAGTAGTAGTACGGTGCCGCTTGTTGTTACGCTTTAAGGGATGGTTTAGAACGTTGATATATTGGACCTTGTGGTGTTTAACGAACGTACTTTTGTGTAGTAAGGGTAGTTAGGCTACTTCTGAAGAGAACCTGTGAAGGGATTTTATTAAAATTGTTCAATCACCAAAGGATTATACCTAGTGCCGATTTCGATTTAACGTCATCAAGTTACCTAGAGCTCGTCGTCGTGTTATATTAGTGCTTCGGTGAACTCATTGGTTTATATCGCATTAGCGGATTTAAAAACATTAACGTTCTTGTATTGCCTCTTAATTACCGTGCAAAGCGTGTTTAAAGATAAAGAAACTTTCGCAATCTATTAAAATTTATAGTTATTTAAACAAGTTATTAACCTCTTGGATTATTAGTGGAAATAAAACTATTTAAAAGATAAAAGTTACAAGCAAGTTAAGCGCACAAATTATTATTTTAAAAGAAGTTTTTAATTTATGCAGTAACATTTTAACGACATTCAATCAAGGAATCGTTTGTGTATAAAAGAACAATAGTCAACATTTCATACATCATTTTCAGAGCAGGAAGATTCCGTATCCGTCATAGCAGTCATTGGTCATCATTTTCAATTGTTGTAACACAGGAGAGGTGTTAATCTAGACATTAAGGTAATATAATATTATGTTTTTTATTGAATGTTTTCAAGATTTCCTGTGTGTATCTCGAATTATTTTATTTGTTAACGAAGGTTTGAAAGCGGGTCGTTTACCTTTTTAAATTAAGTTGTTGTTTTAAATTTATTTAGTGTAATTAATCATAGTTCTGACGCTCCGCCTTCACACTTTTTTATTTTTAGCATTAAAGGGATTGACTTATATATATATATATATATATATATATATATATATATATATATATATATATATATATATATATATATATATATATATATATATATATATATATAAACAATTTAGAAGGCGTTAAGCAGCATTCTGATCAGACATCCTGTCGCCCATTAAGCATTTGTTATTTTTTTTGTTTATACGCATTATCGTATGTTTATATTTATATTATTTTATTATACCTTTGTTAGGTTTTATAAATTTGTTTTAATTCTGTGAAAACCCTTTTGTGTTACATAAAAGTTCTTTTTGCAAATGGCAAGTTACCGGTAATTTAGTTTTAACGTAACCAAGTTACAGTTTTTTTTAATTATTGAGTAATAGCGTTAATGATATTTAGTGTTTTATTTGATTTTTAGTTGAGTGTTAATTCATTTAGAGTGCATTCTATAGCTTGATTTTTTGTTTTGTTTTGATTATTATTTAATGCCTAATTATTTACACTGAGGTGTAGTAACGTAACGTAAATTTATTTAATGTTTATCACGCTTTTATTTGACAGGCGTGTAGTGAGATTTTGAAGCCCTATTTCAGGTGGTTTGCTGAGTTGCTGTCCAGCACACCTGGAATTGATTGCGGATAGGTAATCGTATGTTTTTAGTATGTTTAGACACGCTATGTACTCGTAATTTTGGCACGACGACCCTTATTTTGACTACTAAACATTCTGGCGCCCAAAAACCGACTGATTTCGTCTTCATCCCCTATTTTGACTTACGTACGATTTACTGTTCTGGATGTGCAAAATTTAGCAACATCATACCTACACCCAACACGCTGACTAGTCGGGGCAAAAAGGCCAATTTATCTGTAATCCCGTTCTACCACCCGTTTATACCGTTACATTGCAAATAAATTCAAATTGCTCTTTTCAAGATAGGGTACCTGGGGGACGTTACAATATGGATCGTTTTCTGTCAAGTTTATTATTCTTTGACAAAAATTGAGTCTTCTTTCAGTATCGCCCTCGTACAAACAATGTACATTTCTATATGAATATGGATGCATCTTCTTACCTTTAAAAATTCTTTGAATAGGAGAGCAGGATATGAGAACGTTTTCCTTGATTTTTAGAATGGAGGTATTTGCATTGGCGGCTACCGAAGCTAAAGTAACGATAGTATTCACCTCATTTATCGCTCTTCTGTTGATTTTTGGTTTTTTCTTTCTTTGCGCGAAGCAACCATGTTGACGCAAATTAGTCTCCACACGCGAAAAATTATTTTTTGACGGGTCGTTTCGATGAGGAAATCTTACAGTATACGCTTTCGCAGCAGCTTTAACATTTTTCTCACACTGAATATAAATTTCACATATCAGTCTTTCCATTATTGCTGTAAACGACCATTTTTCTTGCTGTAACCCTAGATGTATTTAACAAGCAACAATTATTAGTTTGACAATACTTCAGTGATAAGTAAATTGTTTTGCAAATTTGCTCTGTCAGATTCATGGCTCGCTAAGTCATTTTCATATTTCACTAACTAAGAATAGGATTATGTCCATCACATCTTTTTTCATGCTTATTAAATAAACTGAATAGGTTATCTGTTAATCCGTATAGACAAAATTTTTATTTTGTTGTCCCACCTTCCGATTCAGCATTTTTTCAACAATAATCAGCCAAAATTAGAAAAAAAAAAACTAAGAAAACGCATATGGCGTAACATCTACCTTAGATTAACACACATTTTAAGGTGTAAGATAAGAACCCGATAATATTTTTTCAAACTGTAAACGATAATGAATAGAGTTTACAAAGACGCTTTCAACGATGAATAATTTAGTATGCGGTTGCTATTTGAAAAAATTGAGTTAATTTAGTTTAATTTATTAAAGAATCAAATGTTTTCTTTTTGTGCTTCGATATTTTGCATAAGAGCAAATATCTAGCAAAAATTTAAAATCTGTAGGATTTAATCATACCAAAGAGTTCGGTAATATTTTATCACATTAGCGCGAGAAAAAAAAAGAATGTCGAAGCTTGCTTTTTTAAGTCCTATAACTCTTGAACCACTTAAAATTTTTTCATCGAACTTGTGGGACTTTCAAATACGTTTCAAATGATATATCAATCAATATTGTGCAGCACTAAAAAAAATAGACAAAATTTTGAAGTGTCCCTGTACTCAGAGTTTTAGTAAGATAGTTTTGCTAGAATATTAAATCTCAAAAAAAAATCCTGTTAAATCAGATCTCAAGAAAACTAGGGGTGGACATGTTTTCTGAATGACTCATATATATATATATATATATATATATATATATATATATATATATATATATATATATATATAGGTTGGAACGATTACTACGGTTAGATCTGATTTCGTATTATTTGGGCAAATTATGGAATCGATATTCTTTCGAACGAAATTGAAAGGATTATAGTTCTTACCTTTTGAGTTTTCTTCCTTCACCTTTCCCTGCAACGGGACGCTTCATTTTCAAAAGGTTTCTTTGAAAGGTACTGTATTCCTAACGTATAAACCGTTTACCCATTGCTTACTGATGACAGGGATTGTTTAAGAACATTCTTAATAGTATAGTGGATAGTTGTCAGTGTTCTGCATCGTACTTTGTACCGCATGCACTGCCCAACTAATTATTAAACAAGTAAATTTAACACTAATCTACTTTACGAAAATTCAACAAAAATTAGCACTGAATTTCATAAGAAGATTACGCTACTTATAAGCTCATTTTCTATCAACCACACTTATGTTAACCTTCAATTATTTAACACTTTAGTGTTACTAGTATCACCAATAACTAAATACCACTGAATGTACAACTTAAATCTGTCGATTTCATACTCATGAAGAGTAGTACGTTATCTACCCTTCAATGTATGTCGGTAAGTACTTGTCTCAAATTAATAATCAATACTGTCTTTTATTGAATTTAGGAAATATACCATTTGAAAAAGATTTCATTACTCGTCATTTGGATCCCCATGTTTCCATATTCAGTATTATTCTTATTAACTTAACATTAATCGTGGCTTGGATTATTTCCGCATTTTATTTTCCTATATATATATATATATATATATATATATATATATATATATATATATATATATATATATATATAAAAGAGGGAGAGGAGATTTTACCATATTAATACCCAAAGTATGGCTATCAACCACTTTGACTACATTAGGATGGGACTTGAGTTTATCAGTTTCTTCCGGAGGTTTGCTCAGAAATGGATATATAAGCTCATAATTCCAGTGTATCATATTATTTAGACATCTTTTCTGGTAAATCGCGCCATCGCCATCATTCGAGTCAACTAAGGTAATATCTCCACACCTACTTACATAACGATTAATAAGTTACTCTGCAATGAGCATCTTTGTGTATTACTTCAAAAGTACTTTATCCCAAACTAGCGCAGCATTATTTCACATAGGATGCATTACTGCTTGTAACCAATAGATTATGGTTATACCACATATACTACAGATGCCACGATCATCCAGAAACTAGTAAAATAGCCCTTACCATGGACTTAATCTTTTATTTAACCGAGTTCCATCTGAACGTCTGTACAATAGAGTGAATACACAGGATTAATCTCTCAAGTTGCACTAATTCGATTTATTAATCTTGTCAGTGGGTATGCTAAAGTCACAACGTGGTACTTCATTTTCTAAGATTTATAATATATATATATATATATATATATATATATATATATATACATAGGACGCTGTAATGGTTGTTACGAATAGATGCAGGTTAACCACATATACTACAGATGGCTTAATCATTCAGAAACTAATGAAATAGCCCCTACCTTGAAATTATTCTTCTATTTAACCGAGTTTCATCTGAACGTGTGTGGAATAGAGTGAATACACAGGATTATTCTCTCAAGTTGCGCTAATGCATCGATTTATTAATCTTGTCAGTGGGTGTGTAAAAATTAGAACATGATGTTTCATTTTCTAAGATCTTTAATTGCATCGTAAACAATATGTGCAGATTAAATATATTTCAAACTATCAGTATTAGTTAATAAAGATTGTAGGAAGATAAATATATCCAACTACTACATTTATTGAATATAGTGCATCGTATAAAAATTAAAACACGGAACTTCTAGTTTTTATACAAATACAAAGCAAGAAATAACCCTAACATAGTTTACTCGACATGTACAGTGTGTATTACAGAAAAATTTTACATTACGCATAATACTTATCCGAAATAGTGCAGTTAGTGAAGGTGGTTTTAAGAATGATGACATATTGGTTGCATTTGTTGTAAAAGTGTATTTCGCCTGTATACGTCAATTCTTTTTTAAGACCTTATCCAAAACAGTATAAACAGAAAAAGAAAACTTTAGCAGCTGCAACACTCAAATATTATTAAACAACAACTCTATTGCTTCAAAAACCTTTATATAAACTTCTAAGGTGAGGCTTGTAAACTTTCCAATGCCCATTGAGAATGGTCTTTGGGAACGCAAAATCATCAGACTCAACGTTTTTTGTATGTCTTTATTTTGACGTAATTCTAGAAGATGCCAACCACAATTAAAAATAGCCTCAGCAAACTCTGTGCTCTAAAAAACGTTAGTACATGTTAAGAAAATAATCAAAAATGAAAGTTTACTTACGTTTATGATCACTTCATTACCCAAATAGCAGTAAACAAAGAGTTCGATCAAATGAGATACAAGGTAGGGAATAACTTTTGTGACACTTTCCCTTTGAGTACCCTAAAAAATTAAACGAAACATTGCAATGTGTAAAGTAACCATATCTAAGTAATGTATTATATGTTAAGTGTAATCAACATGTTTCTGAACACGTCCACGGTTTGCAACCAGAGTACGCGATAAGAACAAAGAGAAAATAGCAGGATTATAGCCAACAACAAAAACGCGACAAAAAGGGCTATTCGTGGGGCCTTCGAAATGGAGAAACAGGAACTGAACCTCAACACACCAGACGATTTGTGAGATTATTTCGACGCACTGGGTATATGTAGTTTTGTGTTGTGCATAGAACGTATTTTTCATAAACAATAAACCAGAGTTTGCACGAGTAAGTCGTTTTTTTATGTGCACATAATGTAAGTTGTTGTAAAGGATACGCCAATGGAATTTTAGTAAAGCATTGAGTATCATGTAAAAGAGAATTTAAATGTTGTATAAAGATTTATAAGTTAAAAGTATTAAATTTGAATTAGACGATATTGTTTAAATACTACTGTATTTGGCCACAGTATTTTAAGGAATGTGAGTTTAGAATTGCTGTAAATCGATAGTGTGTAAATTTATATGTTGATATCGTATTAGAATGTAGAAGAAGGTGCATGTATATCTTTGCTTCTATAAATGTCATAAAATTGGACAATGGAGAAATATTTCAGGGACAAATGGATTTGAATTTACTGAATTTCGCAAAGGGAATAAAAAGTTGAATCTAGATCCGAATGCCGTGTGGAATAAATTGGAATGTGAACTCGAGTCGTTTCGAAGAATTATTATGATTTTTGTAAAAATTTCTAGATGGCAACGACTTGTAGTTTCGGCTGCGTTGGAGCCGCTTCTCTACCTGCCTGGCAAAGGCGTGCATTACAAACTCCTTTTAGATGGGATGTTTTGGTTTGAGCGAGATAAATATGATGCTAAATGGATGACCGCCGGTACATAAGGAAAAGAGTGACAGGGTCCAGCAACGGACACTGGGGATCAGATTTATAATTAAAAGGGTGGCCATGACCGTGTAAATAATTAAGGTTGTAATGCACACTCGTAACTCTAACAACCCATTTTGGGGATGAATTATTTAACCCTAGAATACTAAACTGTCGTAATTTTTCCTCCTCCCCCGCTTTCTTAAAAAGGAGGCGGTAAGTTTCAATACCTTCTTGATCCTTCAGGGAGTACGTACTGTGGTGGTTAAATTTATTGTGAACCTATGCTAATTAATGTTGGTTTTCAAATACCTAACGAACGATCAAACATTAATGGTAAACTGTAGCGCCCTTTTAATGCATTCTTATGGTCCTGGTAAAGCAAGTACATGTTTTCCACAACTTTCATAGTTAGTAACTCACACAATAATATAAAACAATTTTCACTTTCCACCGAAACCGAATTTACAACTACCGTATTAGTTACTTCCTCGGTTGGATCAACGTGTGTTGTTTCTAACTTTCCCATCTGGCAGTAATTTTCAAATGTGAAGCTTATAGCTGCCTACAATTTACGTAAATAACCATTTTTAGTATATCTTATTATAACGGATGTACTGAGCTTTCTAACTCTGTATGTACATGTACTTGCTGGCTGGAAGATTAAAAAGGTTGCACAATGATTCTAAAACATTATTATTAAAATTATTCCATTTACTTCAATTTTCACTTTGTAGGTTGGAACGCCGTGTGCTGTTCAATATTAGATATTTAAAAGAATTATAATGGTCGTCTTTAGTCAAAATACATCATATCTACACGGCCCCTCAGATCTTCGACTGGACTCCCCTTGACTTCTTGTGGCCTTACCTAACTAGTACAACCTTGAAAAGTCCTTTCACCAATATGGATAAACTTAGTGCACAACTAAGAAGTAAATAATTCTCCCACTCTCGTATAATCGACAGTATTAAGCGTGGAACCGGATTATGCATGTAACAAGGTGGAGGACACCAACAACATTCATTATGAACTCGTGTAATTTTAAGCCACCTATTACGAATGTCACTTCCGCAACCTTCATGTTTACCTTGCAACCTACACACACACACTCACACACACACACACACACACACATATATATATATATTATATATATATATATATATATATATATATATATATATACATATTTATATAGGGTTATGCAATAGACTTTCTCTTGACTATCACCAAATTGACTTATTAGATCATTTTACAGCGTTTGGGAAAGTTTCAACAAGATAGGCCATGAGGTCTGTGTGTGTGAGTGTATGTGAGTGTGTGTGAGGGTGGGTGAGTGTGTGCGAGTGTGTGTGAGTGTGTGAGTATCTGATTGAGTGAGCGTGAGAGAGTAAGAGTGTGTGAGTGTGTGAGTGTGTGAGTGGTGGTGTGGAGTGTGTGAGTGTTGTGAGTGTTTGGTGTGTGTGAGTGGTGTGTGGTGTGGAGGTGGTGTGGGTGTGGTAGGGTAGTGTGGGTGTGATGTGTGAGTGTGTGAGGTGTGAGTGTGTGGTGAGTGTGAGTGTGAGTGTGTGAGTGTGAGTGTGTGGGTGTGAGTGTGTGAGTGTGTGAGGTGGTAGTGTGTGAGTGTGGATGTGTAGTGTGTGAGTGTGTGAGTGTGAGTGAGGTGTGTGAGTGATGTGGAGTGTGAGTGTGTGTGTGTGAGTGTGAGTGGAGTGTGAGTGTGAGTGTGTGAGTGTGAGTGTGTGTGTGTGAGTGTGAGTGTGAGTGGAGTGTGTGAGTGTGTGAGTGTGTGAGGTGTGTGGAGTGTGTGAGTGTGAGTGTGTGAGTGTGTGAGGTGTGAGGTGTGAGGGTGTGGAGGTGTGAGTGTGTGGTGTGTGAGTGTGTGGGTGATGTGTGAGTGTGAGTGTGAGGTGTGAGTGGTGTGAGTGTGAGTGAGTGGTGTGAGTGTGTGAGGTGTGAGTGTGTAGTGTGTGAGTGTGTGAGTGTGTGAGTGTGTAGGTGTAGTGTGTGAGTGTGAGAGTGTGATGTGTGAGTGTGAGTGTGTGAGTGTGAGTGTGAGTGTGTGAGTGTGTGGAGTGTGTGAGTGTGTGAGTGTGAGTGTGTGAGTGTGTGAGTGTGTGAGTGTGTGAGTGTAGTGAGGTGTGAGGTGTGAGTGTGTGAGGTGATGTGAGTGTGAGTGTGGTGTGTGAGTGTGTGGGTGTGAGTGTGTGATGGTGTGTGTGAGTGTGTGGTGTGAGTGTGGTGTGTGAGTGTGAGTGGTGTGAGTGTGTGAGTGTGTGAGTGTGTGAGTGTGTGAGTGTGTGAGTGTGTGAGTGGTGGGGGTGTGTGGTGTGAGTGTGAGTGTGGTGTGTGAGGTGTGTGAGTGTGTGAGTGTGTGAGTGTGAGTGTGAGTGTGTGGAGTGTGAGTGTGTGTGAGTGTGTGTAGGTGGTGTGGGGTGTAGTGGGTGTGGTGAGTGTGTGAGGTGTGTGTGGAGTGTGTGAGGTGTGAGGTGTGGAGTGTGAGTGTGTGGAGTGTGTGAGTGTGGTGAGTGTGTGTAGTGGTGTAGTGTGTGAGTGTGAGTGGGTGTGGAGTGTGTGGGGTGTAGTGTGTGAGTGTGTGGAGTGTGTGGAGTGTGGTGAGTGTGTGAGTGTGGGTGTGAGTGTGGAGTGTGATGTGAGTGTGTGGTGTGTGAGTGTGTGAGGTGTGTGAGGTGTGTGTGAGTGTGTGAGTGGTGTGGAGGTGTGTGAGTGTGGTGGTGTGAGTGTGTGAGTGTGAGTGTGTGAGTGTGTGAGTGTGTGAGTGTGTGTGTGAGTGTGAGTGTGAGTGTGTGAGTGTGTGGTGTGAGTGTGTGAGTGTGGTGTGGTGTGTGTGAGTGTGTGAGTGTGTGAGGGTGAGTTGTGTGAGTGTGTGGTGTGATGTGGTGTGGTGTGTGAGTGTGAGGTGTGTGAGTGTGTGAGTGTGTGTGTGTGTGAGTGTGTGAGTGTGTGAGTGTGTGAGTGTGTGAGGGTGTGAGTGTGTGTTTGAG
The DNA here is from genome assembly GCA_036346205.1 of Vesta saturnalis. Classification (NCBI taxonomy): domain Eukaryota; kingdom Metazoa; phylum Arthropoda; class Insecta; order Coleoptera; family Lampyridae; genus Vesta; species Vesta saturnalis. The sequence continues at coordinate 894,909 of JARFJB010001918.1, read as the reverse complement.
TGTGTGTGGGTGGGTGCGTGCGTGCTTGAGTACGTGCGTACATGCGTCCGTAAGATGCGCAAAATTAAACATGCATGATTGAAAATGTTAAATAGGTATAACAAGATTATTATAGTAGCGAGCGGCTGTTGAATTTGTTTTAAATTAGCATTCAAATGTGTATTGACCTCCGTCTGGCATGAAGTTTTAAACATTTGTTGTACGCAGATTATAGTTTGTATTTCTATAATTTTGGCTATTTTCGTAATGAACTTGTTATAAAAGAGGTTGCGTAATAATTATTCTAGAAAGCTGCCTCGGTTGTGGAATGCTTGGAGAGTTTGCCTTTCACCGTTGCGGCGCTGGTTCAAACCTGGCTAAGGTAGGCCTTGTTCTAAAACGGAGAAAGACCAAAGTACTGTTTCTCAGATAGGAAGTAAAACTGTACGTTCCGTGGCAACACGATGTTGGCCACGTTTAAGATCCCTCTCTAAAGGTAATCTTGCTTTAGTAGGTCAGAATACTATTGACGTGTAGTGTTAATGCGCACCGAGATCTCTGACATTTCTGTTTGTGTCGACATTTCGGCCAACAAATTCAAATATAAGAAAAATTATCCTAAAGAAATTATTTTATTTCTTTTAATTGCCATTTTTTAGGTTGGAATGTCATGTGTTGTTACACACCAGTTGTTTTTGCATATGTTTAACGCACATACCGAAATTGTGAAATCGTTACTACCCACCTTAATCGGAAATTGAAAGAATCAGAACACAATAGTATCCTTATCGAACTGAAGCATCTCTAATGAAACATTTATTTGGATACAGGGCGCTAAGTCGAATTTAGGTACATGGAAAAAGTAGCCATAACTTCCGAATGACCAAATGATTTAGGTTTTGCCCAACTTTACGCATCACAATTATTAGATGAATATAATTTACCCTTAACTTTTAAGTTTTTTTTTCTTTTTGTTTATAGCAGCTTCCTTTGTTATTACAATTATTACAAATTGATTTGTAAAAATCTGACTTTGTTAATTATATACATGAAAATCATTTTACCACTAACTATAATTTTTCTATTTGAACTTCTACCTATTTTCAGTAAGAGGACCACCCTGTATATCATTTGGAAACTTTAAAGTGTTCAATAATTTTGGTATTTGAACCTAACCCATATTCCACACCGCTAACCAGAATACGTAGAACTCGGATACAAATATAAATTAATTTGTGTGGTGTCGCCAAACGATAACGTGGTTCTGAACCTTTGCCATTGTCACAGTACAAAACTACCAAAGGTGGTGGTCTAAAGTATTATAGGTGTATAAATCGGTGCGTGAAAAAAATGATTAAAATCTCATCAAAGATGTCTATTACTTACCATAATGAAAACAGAAACACATATTACAGCAACAGCAGTTATAAATCTCCATAACATCAAGTACCTTGTAACTTTATTTAAGGCTTTGCAACTACTAAAAATGAATTTAATAAACAAATCTACCTATACAAATCTTACTTGAGTAAAGTGTTGTGTTGATTAATACATTTCTTGATCAATTTCAAAGCTTTTATTGTTCGTTCCTCTTCATTATAAACTTTTATAACTTTTTTGAAGTTTTCTTTAAAATATCCTGTCAATATTTCAAATTGGCTTGCACAGATAAAAAGTACACTGAATATAAAGAGATCGGAACCGTTACATAAAAACAATATATTAATACTAATGTAAGATTCGATCACAAACATGCACTCATAAAATGGACTTTTTTCAAATGGGTAAGGGTAAAAAGTGCTTAGTGGTTTAAAACCACGAACATAACCAAAAATTACCACTTGCACCAAGCAAGAACCACCAATAATAGTACACATAGCCCAAAAATTAAAAACGATTTTGCTTTTCTTATTAATTCTCAAATTTGTTTCTTTATCTGCAATATACGATGACCAAAGGTCATAATAAAGTATCTTCAACAATCTTGTTAAGTTCTTGATGTTAAGTTGAATCAGTATTATTCTACCTAGTGACTATTTTGTACTTGACATTTGTTGCAAATGTAAAATTTTCTCACCTCCAGAATTATAAGCATCATCGAAAGGGTAGTAAAGGTTACGGCGACGTCTGAACCACGCTCAACTATTAAATTGATATTTCCAAAAATACAAATAAAATGGAGGAAAGAAATAAACACTGACACCAACGAAACTGGAAAACTGCGACTTTCTGGCCACTGACAAAGTGCTTTAAGTATAATTTTGGATGGTATCAATAACCATTTTGCCCCATCATTAGAAAACTCTTTAATAAATGATCTTCGCCCTAAAAACATTTTCGTAATACTAATTTTTTATCACAAATTTCCAGGTACTTATACATGTTAAGTAATTGAAGCTATTACAACCGATTCTTCAACCATATATCCATAGATAAATGAAAAATTAATAGTAAATTGATTTTTATGCGCTCCTTCAAATTGTGTAATTGTATATCAAAAAAATGAATGCGACAATTGCCTCATGCAGACTCCTGTGGAACACCATTGTTTACGAAGCAGTGCATATTGTTAGGCTTTTAATCCAATTTTTTTAAAATTTGGGTGATTATTGTACTACTCTACTTTGGTCCATGAAATCAATAATATTAAATTTCAAATTGTAATTAACCGTAACCTACTATTAATATAATTGTAGGTATATGAAGATGTATTCTAATTGCTTTCTAATAACACAGTGGCTTAATGGTAGGAAGTAGTATTAAATAATACATTAGAATTGATTAAATAATATTGAATTTAATCAATATTCATAAATTAAGATCTATTTTATTTAAAAACCTTGAACGTCATATTTTTTCTATTGAAATATGCATCTATATTAAATGTCCAAATTTGTATTCAACGTCTTAGTTCAACGCAATAAACAACGAGATACTCGGTGTAGGTCTCTTTGTAGAGCGCAAAATAATAACGTTGAAGCTAAGATTAAGAATTACTTAAAATGTATTGTACTTAGAAGCCTTCTTGTACGTCCCACATTATTGGACTATTCGTATTTCGAACGTCTAATTTTTGTATGTTAATCTGGTTCTTATTTACAACTATTATAATTAGTTCCTTCGAAAACTCCGCTATTGACATATCAAATACAATTGTTCTTTTTAAATTGTAAATTATTTAATTAAACTATTATATTAGCATAAAGCCCTTTTCTGTTACACGGCAATTATAAAAGGTTGACTATCGGAATGTAAGCATTAATTTGTCAACACATAGGTTCAATTACCTTATAGTTGTTAGTACTCATCAAGTTCCTAAAAATAATTGAATAACCAATTATAACTTATCTATACAAAACTATTCATATAATTATATCATTACAAAATTGCAGTTAACTGAGTATTAACAGAATTAGATATTTTCCGTTATTATAATTATTAATGTAACTAGGGAGCTTCGCTCCTCGCTATGGTCACAACACACCTCGATAATCGTTTACGATATTTATTTAAAGGTAAAATTTTTCTTAAAGAAATTTTTAGTTGTGCTAAAATGCTAAAATTATGCTTTTTTTAGTTAGGTTAGAAAAATAATTCGTCGTTCCGTGGAGATGCTAGAGTAACAACACGTTTTAGAATACATCTGAACGTAATTTGAACGTGGTTATTTTATTTTATCGAAAATGTATATTCTGTTTAAAATGGTATAGATGTATAAAACACAATTAAAATGAATATATTGTCGTTTTATTTTCATTGAATATTTGATTTGAATGTAGTTAATATGCAATGTTGTTAAAATATGAAAATTAAAAAAAAAAGAAATTCACTTGCGGGAAGTGTGAAATTTTGTAATTTTTAAGTAATTATTAAAGGGAATTGCCATTTTAACGTTTAATGCTACCAAACTAACATTTACCACAGTACCAACTTAAACATTTTTAATAAGTAACATTTTTAACCTCAATTTCTGACTACTAATTGTCATTTAAAACTTTAAATGTTGCCAAACTATATTTTTGGAAGCATTCAACCTTTTGTCGTGTAATGTTACCAAAATGATATTAATGTAAGTACTAACACAGATTAAATAAATATCTGTGGTACTAACTTAAACATCTTAATAAATAAAATTATTAACCTCAATATCTGACGTTATCAATTGTCAATCAAAAATTTAAATGTTGCCAAACTATATTTTTGAAAGCGTTCAACTTTCTGACGTGCAATGTTACCAAAATAGTATTAATGTAAGTACCAACTTAAACATCTTAATAAGTAATAGTTATTTGAAGAGAGCGGATTTTATGCACTATAAAATGCCGAAGTATGTGCATATATATGCACTTAAAAACCTTAAAATATGCATCAAAAATGCATTATTAATTCAAAATATGCATAAATATTGAATCTTCTATTTACCTGTGTTAATTCCAAATTATAACATTAATATATAAAAAAAAGTATATATGCTTGTAATTTTTTAATAGGAAAAAGATAAATTGCATACAAACTTATTATTTTAACATTCAAAATTATGTGTTATTTAAAACTACATATTTACTTATACACTATACATTTATAAAACTGCATCCTGTCATTACTACTTACAAAGCAATTATTATTTTAACATTATTTTAAAATTATGTGTTATTTAAAATTACATATTTACTTATACGCTATAGATTTATAAAGATTACACCCTCTCATTACTATTTGCAAAACAATTTATAACTAAATATTTTTCAAGTTTTCGGGCAGAAAATTTTGGCGTCTGTCCGATAGTATGTTTTTGTACAAAGAAAAACTTCTTTCTACATCCACAGAAGTTATGGGTGCATATTTTAATGCGGCTAATATGGCCAAATCTAAATTTATAACAAGATCATCGGAATTTTCCTCAAGTTTCAGAACATTATTATTAACTTTTAGTAACAACTGATATCCACTGTTTTTTGTAAAATTTCATTTAATTTATTAGAAATAGTTTTACCAATATTTCCTGAAACAGCAGAAATCAGCTGTTGAAATTTATTAATTATTTGCATAGATTCATTTAATGACAATGCTTCCGTTTCTAATTTAGCAATGGTTGAACTTACAAAATAGTAATTTGCTTTTATAAATGCCAGCTCATTGCGCAATTGTGTTTTCTTTAAAATGGATTGAGCTTTTGAACGTAAGTACTTGAATTATCAGAAATTTCTAAAACTAAATCCTTTATTTTTCCAAATGATCTGCATAAAAAGAGCTGCATTTAACCAAGTACCCCAACGCGTAATCACAGGCTCTGGTGGTAGAGGAATATTAGGTAACTTTTCTTTGTACAATTGAATTCGTAACGGAGCTTTTGAAAACACTTTCTTTATACTACTTATTAAACTATTTACTAATGGAAATTGATTACGAATTGTTTCTGCTACTCTATTAATACCATGTGCGAGACATGTTACATGTATTAAATTTTCATAAAATAATTTTAATTGCTGTCCAGCTTTTACCATATACGGTGCTGCATCAGACAGCATTAAAACTATTTTATCTGTTGCAACAATATCAGGAATAAAAAAATTGCATGAAAGCTTCGTTTATAAAGCGAACTATTGTTGCATGATTGGTTTTCTCAAGAACTTTGGAAGCGATTAAATATGATATACTAGATTGCGCCTCACTTAAATAACCAATCGTTAAATTTGCAACATATCGCCCGCAACAATCTGTAGTTTCATCTACTATAAAATAAAGATATTTATTTTTTGTAATTTTCTTTATATGCCCCATAGTTTCAAGATATAAATCATTAATATACCTTTTTCGAAGCGTGCTTTTTACTAATTTTTTCTAAAAAATGACCTAAAACTAGGACTTCGCAATTTCTTTAATGGAATATTGGCTTTAACAAGTGCACTACACAATTCGAAATTAAATTCCTCTTGTGCATTTCTTTTGGCCGTTTCTTGAAACAACGATTGGCGCAAAGGTGTCTGACAAACTTTTGTTTTCTTAAATGTTTCTAATTTTCTTTTATGAAGAGAAGCTTCAATGTGCTGTGTAACTTGTGATTTCCTTTCGCACATGATCTAAGGAAAAATTAATTTTAAAAATAAGTATCTAATTGGGTTTAAAAACTGATAAAACGGTGAATTCAATAACCTACATCAATTAATAAGGGTTTAATTTCCGAAATCAATTAAAAATATGTAATGGTACTTACTATTTTTCACAGGCTATGCAAAACACTTTTTCATCACCCAGACGTAGCTCGGATATGTTTTCTATCCATACTTGAACTAAACTATTTTTAACTTTCGGCATCTTGAAGTTCACTTAACAAAGCCGTACCATTCAGTTACGTCTTCTCCCAAAGAATGTTTAAAATTTTGCATTTTGTCCGTTACTCTCAAATTATTTTCAAGAAGGATTAACTAACTAAACACTTACCTTGAAAAAGTCCAAATAACTTTAACCCTTGATTGCTGGAATTCCCTCAATCAATGCTTTAACTATCTACTTAGGAACCATTGGAATTTTCAAATACTACGAAATAGCGGCATTGAAACTTCATAATCCAGAAGTATTAACGTTGCACTTAACTGCAGGTAATACTATTTCTTTAAACCTGTCTTATTCATATAAAAATACATTTCTTAGTTAGACACAATAACAAAATTTAAAATAAGTTAGAATAATCCATTTTAAAGCGAATTTGGAAGGTATAGAAAAATGCGAAATATATGTTAATTATGAATAAAAAGGCAAACTATGCATAAAATTGCAATATATGCAGTATTTGGCGAAATATGCAAAATATGCAATAATTAATTAATGTCAAATGATTGCATTTAGTGCAATTCGTCTAAAAACGAAACGATATTCTTCAACTATAAAAAATAAGCGATATGCATTTTGCATAAAATCCTCACACTAGTTATTTGATTTACTAGGCAGCAAAGTAGTAGATTGACTGCAGCGGCTGATAGTTCATAGCCGATCGTAGCGAGGCTAGGAATTCAGCTAAGGCAGTCAATCTACATTGCTGTCGAGTTGAACATATAATTTTTTCTCCGATTGTTTATAATGATATATGTAGGATACTGTATTTGCAAATTATTACAATTCCCACAATCTTTTTATTTTTCCTGTAGTGATAAATTAAAACAAAATGTGATAGAAATCGCAATTATTGGAATGGTTGGTTGCTATGGAAATGTATATGTCCATAATAATTATAGTTTGAAAACTTATGAAATTTCTGACATTTTGTGGAAAAATATCGGTATATTTATATTATGGACAGTGATAGCGACTTAGAAGTACTTACCTCCAGAAATAAGGGAGTGGCAAACATATTGAGTTACATTTGCTGCCGGAGAAGTCTCGGATGAAATATGAAGGAAATTATAAACGATTTATGGATTATTGAATGGAGAAAATGCGAAGACTTTCGGAGAATGTATTATTTGCTTATTTTGCTGGATTATCTAAACCAATGAAGAATTCTACACTTTGGTCTGCATATTCCATGTTGAAGGCAACTATGAATGTTAAAAATGGCGTAGATATAGAAGATATTTGAAGTTGCGGGCATATTTAAAACGGACATCCGAAGGCTACAAGGCAAAGAAGTCCGAGTTTTCGAAAACAATACATTACAAACTTTATACTGGATGCTCTAGATGATGAACATTTATTAGCAAAAGTAAGTTTTAAATAAGATATTTATACGATAAAGTGAAAATATTTATAATCCATTCCTTTAGGTTGTATTGATTTTTGGAATTGCGGGTGCATGTCTCTGCGACGAACTATTGAATTTAAAGTTAGAAAATATTAAAGATATGAACAATAAACTATTGGTATCCCTATTAAACACGAAGACGAAGAATTCGAGGTATTTCGTAATAATGGAAGATTTAGATGTTGTTAGAAAATATATCGCTCTTCGGCCTGCTGAATTAAAAGGCACAAGATTTTTTTTTAAATACGTAAAAAGTAAATCCGTAAAGCAATTTGTTGGTATCCATAAATTTGGTAAAATACCTCAAGAAATAGCTGTCTATTTAAAGTTGCCGAATGCTATAGAATATACGGGACACTGCCTCCACAAAAGTTCTGCCACTTTACTTGTAAATTCAGGAGGTGACAGCAATGTTGAAAAGACATGGTGGGTGGAAATCCTCAACTATAGCAGAAGGGTACATTGAGGATTCAATGACAAGTAAAACCAGTGTTTGTGAAAAAGTTTTGACTAATGTAGGAACTACTTATGAAGCGAATCAAACTGGTAATATAGTGAATGTAAAGAGAACGATATCTGAGGAAAGAAAAGGTGGCCTATTTATTCAAAATTGTAGTAATTTTACTATTAATGTTAATAACAACTAAAAATATGTTTTTTGAATTCTTGTTAAAAGTATTATGTAATAATTGCTAATAAATATGTTTGTCAAAAAATTTCAAATGTTTTATTCCCATTGAGAACAATCATTTTTGCCCTTACTTTGCTGCCTAGGCAGGAAAAGTAATACTTTTCTGATTGATATGTGTCTGCAAAATTAATATTTGCTGTCAATCGGAGAAAAATTATTAACCTCAGTATCTGACTTTACCAATTGTCAATCAAAACTTAAATGTTGCCAAACTATATTTGTGAAAGCATTCAACTTTTTACGTGCAACGTTACCAAAATAATATTAATGGAAGTACCAACTTATAGGGATAAGTAGGTAACATTATTAACCTAAATGTTTGATTTTAACAATTGTCATTCAGAATTTTAAATGTTGTCAAATGAAATTTTTTAAAGTATTCAACTTTTTGATATGCAATGTTACCAAAATAATATTTATGAATGTACCAACTAAAAGATAATGTTGGAAATTATCAATTCTCATTATGTTGCCAAATTACATTTACCTTTAGTGTCTTTTTGACATATAATTCTACCAAAATAATATTTATGAAAGTGAAAACGTTATGAAAGTGCAAACAATACCAAATTATACTTTTGGAAGTATTCATCAATTGTAAAATGAAATTTCTCTTTGGCATGCAACGTTACCAAAATAATATTTTATGACAGTACAGTTTGACATGTAACATGATTAAATTAGATGGTTGATCCTCAAAGTGTCATTCAGACCTTTAAGGATGAATAAATTAAATTTTTCGAATAGTCGGCTATTGTAAAATTAATTTTCTTTTCGACATACTGTTATCAAAGTAATATGTATAGAAGTATCAATTTAAACAATTTGTAAATATAAAATTATTATATATAAAAATTGCCAACTTAAACTTTCGGAAATGGTCAACTTAAATATTTAATATATTTCAACAAATTGATAATACAGTAGCAGAGTGTCTCATGGACTAGAATACATAATTGTTACTGTGAAATGCATCTGTTTCCTTTACCTTAGTGAAGTTATAACATATTTGTAATAATAATAATGTAATGAATAATTTTAATAAATAAATGGGTGTAAATGTTCTCGAAATAAGTTAATTATGAATAAAAAGGCAAAATATGCATAAAATTGCAATATATGCAGTATTTGGCGAAATATGCAAAATATGCAATAATTAATTAATGTCAAATGATTGCATTTAGTGCAATTCGTCTAAAAACGAAACGATATTCTTCAACTATAAAAAATAAGCGATATGCATTTTGCATAAAATCCTCACACTAGTAATTTGATTTACTAGGCAGCAAAGTAGTAGATTGACTGCCGCGGCAGATAGTTCATAGCCGATCGTAGCGAGGCTAGGAATTCAGCTAAGGCAGTCAATCCACATTGCTGCCGAGTTGAACATATAATTTTTTCTCCGATTGTTTATAATGATATATGTAGGATACTGTATTTGCAAATTATTACAATTCCCACAATCTTTTTATTTTTCCTGTAGTGATAAATTAAAACAAAATGTGATAGAAATCGCAATTGTTGGAATGATTGGTTGCTATGGAAATGTATATGTCCATAATAATTATAGTTTGAAAACTTATGAAATTTCTTACATTTTTGTGGAAAAATATCGGTATATTTATATTATGGACCGTGATAGCGACTTAGAAGCACTTACTCCTCCAGAAATAAGGGAGTGGCAAACATATTGAGTTACATTTGCTGCCGGAGAAGTCTCGGGTGAAATATGAAGGAAATTATAAACGATTTATGGATTATTGAATGGAGAAAAATGCGAAGACTTTCGGAGAATGTATTATTTGCTTATTTTGCTGGATTATCTAAACCAATGAAGAATTCTACACTTTGGTCTGCATATTCCATGTTGAAGGCAACTATGAATGTTAAAAATGGCGTAGATATAGGAAGATATTTGAAGTTGCGGGCATATTTAAAACGGACATCCGAAGGCTACAAGGCAAAGAAGTCCCGAGTTTTCGAAAAACAATACATTACAAACTTTATACTGGATGCTCTAGATGATGAACATTTATTAGCAAAAGTAAGTTTTAAATAAGATATTTATACGATAAAGTGAAAATATTTATAATCCATTCCTTTAGGTTGTATTGATTTTTGGAATTGCGGGTGCATGTCTCTGCGACGAACTATTGAATTTAAAGTTAGAAAATATTGAAGATATGAACAATAAACTATTGGTATCCCTATTAAACACGAAGACGAAGAATTCGAGGTCTTTCGTAATAATGGAATATTTAGATGTTGTTAGAAAATATATCGCTCTTCGGCCTGCTGAATTAAAAGGCACAAGATTTTTTTTAAATACGTAAAAAGTAAATCCGTAAAGCAATTTGTTGGTATCCATAAATTTGGTAAAATACCTCAAGAAATAGCTGTCTATTTAAAGTTGCCGAATGCTAAAGAATATACGGGACACTGCCTCCGCAGAAGTTCTGCCACTTTACTTGTAAATTCAGGAGGTGACATAACAATGTTGAAAAGACATGGTGGGTGGAAATCCTCAACTATAGCAGAAGGGTACATTGAGGATTCAATGACAAGTAAAACCAGTGTTTGTGAAAAAGTTTTGACTAATGTAGGAACTACTTATGAAGCGAATCAAACTGGTAATATAGTGAATGTAAAGAGAACGATATCTGAGGAAAGAAAAGGTGGCCTATTTATTCAAAATTGTAGTAATTTTACTATTAATGTTAATAACAACTAAAAATATGTTTTTTGAATTCTTGTTAAAAGTATTATGTAATAATTGCTAATAAATATGTTTGTCAAAAAATTTCAAATGTTTTATTCCCATTGAGAACAATCATTTTTGCCCTTACTTTTGCCTAGGCAGGAAAAGTAATACTTTCGATTGATATGTGTCTGCAAAATTAATATTTGCTGTCAATCGGAAAAAATTATTAACCTCAGTATCTGACTTTACCAATTGTCAATCAAAAACTTAAATGTTGCCAAACTATATTTTGAAAGCATTCAACTTTTTACGTGCAACGTTACCAAAATAATATTAGATGGAAGTACCAACTTATAGGGATAAGTAGGTAACATTATTAACCTAAATGTTTGATTTTAACAATTGTCATTCAGAATTTTAAAGTTCAATTTAAAATTTTAAAGTATTCAACTTATTATGATATGCAAATGTTACCAACTTAAACTTTCGAAATGGTACCAACTTAAAAGATAATTTAATATCATTTCATAATTGCATAATTACATTACCTTAGTGTCTCTTGGACAAAATTACCAAATAATTGTTACTGAAATTGAAATGCAACATTTCCATTTACCTTAGTGGAAGTTATAACTAATGAAATTTCTGGTGAATAATAATAATGTAATGAATAATTTTAATAAATAAATGGGTGTAAATGTTCTCCAAACAAATCGTTAAATCAGAGATCAAAACACTCAATAAAATATAATGCCGTTTCCAGTCGTAAGATTTAATGGGCCGATTCAATCTTTATGATTTACTTAATTACGACAATTAGCTCGATTTCTTCTAACATGTAACTAAATGTAACAATAATAAAATGATCTCAAAGCCAAGTTATTTTTTGATTATGCTCGGAATAACTAAACCGAGGTTTACAATAAAAACTTACCAAAATGTAAAAATTAAAAAAATACAAACTATGCTTATTAACAGTTAAGTTTAGGGTTATATAAAATATATCTTAAAAACTAGTTGTAATAGCCTTAAATTACTCAATTATTAGGTTATAAATACCTTTTCGAAAAATTTTTGTACACAAACTTTTTAATAACCTCTGGTATCTAAACGATTACGGAAATGTAAACCAAAGGTGATGTCATCTTTTCACCAATATTGCGCAACATATCGTAATAACAATGCTGTACGTTGTAAACCATACCAAAGATGAATTTTACTTCTTATAAATTTATCTTCAAGAAATTTGAATTCCAATGTTTATTGCATTCTCTCGAACGTTCAAATAAAGAAATGGGATCTAATTTTAGATCTGCATTGAAAGCAAAACGAAATCATAAAATGAAAGCGTACGTAAAAGTAGAATTAAAAGGTAATTAAAATAGAATTGAATGTGCAATTAAAAGTAGTAGAAGTGAAAAAAAAGAAGTGCCTGCAAAAAGCAAATGTTTTAAATTTCAATTTAAGACCAGTTAAATTATCTTACCATTAAATCAATGGCACTTTTCACAAAATTTAGGTGGAAACCCAAAAATGGATTCCTGCATCTAACAGCGTATCACAAGAAGTAAAAAAAAAATGGACGCTCAGGAAGTCGGATGATGACGCGTTGCGCGAAAATATGAGTAGAAAGAAAAAAAATAATTTAAAGAAGTGGGAGTATAAACCATTAAGGAGATATGCACTTAAGTTACCCCAAAATGCAAATTAAGTTGCATACCACATACTTATAAATCAGTAATAATTAAAAACTCTTTTTTCTTATATTTTACAACTAAATGAACGAAGAACGTAAGAGATTCGTTAAAAAATTCCCACTTAAACAAAGACGGGTTATAATAATGTCGATTCTAAAGTCAAAGCGCATGACGCTGTCAGATATCTTCTTGACTATTTAACCTCAAATTATTTTTCGTATTTCGTTTCGTATAATCGCACCGTGTTTTGTAGTTATAATAATTTATCTTTCGCTTCGTAATTTATTAGTTTCCATTGCATTTCTAAGCAACAGTTTTTTTCAAAACTATTATTATTAATATTCGCTATTACGAGGTAAGTTTATAATGCAAAATGTATTTCCAATTTGATTGAATGCATTTATTTATTTTATTATTTATTTATTTATTTCTTTGAAAAGCCAAACTCAAGTAATGTTAATGAATATAATGCATTATTTCGAGATGGAACGCGATAACGGGGGGCCAAGTTTACCTTTAACTCCCATTACCCTGGTACGCTAATAATTTTCACTATTTAAATTTGACAGCCCGGCTTAAATTTGAAAATAACCTAGAAACATTGACGATGTTTTGTTGGTATTCAAAATTACTAACTATATGAACCAATAACGACATACCTTTTTAAAATCTTAAACCATACTTTACTAAAAGATGAGTCATAAGACACCTCTCGCGGCCCGGTCATACATTCAAACCAAGGACAATAAGATACACGAATGATTATGATAAAACACAAAAGAGGCACTAATATTGTAAAACATTTATGAATCAGAATAAATTAAAATTTGTTATATGAATAAGAATTGCTTAATTTACAATATATAAAATAAATAATTGATTTAAAAACTCTATACTTAACAGAGCACAAAGTACAAAAAAATTTAGTTAAACACAGTTTACGTCTTTATGATCTATTCAAAGATCAATTAGTTCGTTTACAATTACATACTTGTTTGATATCAAATAAATTTAATTGAAGTATTCAATCTGACGAAGGTGCAGTGTTTTCGAAACAATTGTCATTTTAAACAGTATGTGAAACTTTAAAATCAGTTTCACTCATGTAGTATGCAGTATCATCAGGTAAAAAATAGTTCAGTCAGTATTTTAAAAGAATAATTTTGTATGATTTAGTATAGCATTCAGGTACATTTATATAAATATAAATAAATCGATTGAGCCCTAAGTATGTTTATATAGCAAGTTAAATACGGTACTAATAAGATTATTTTCAATCATAGGTATGAATTAGAAATATTTCGAATAGGTTGTAAGTTTGAGTGGTACATAGCACATAAAAAAATATTAATATGCATATAAAACATTTTAATCTATTGATAGCAACATACTTACTTCGGCTGACTTAGTTTAGCTTTGTATTGTCATACCAATTGTCATTAAAGGACCATGCTAGTATTTACAATATAAGAAACGTCAGGTTTATAATGTACTCATATATTCAATTAACGAAAAAAAATTAAGATGTGTATATAAAACTCAAGCTTAACAGTATTATTTCATCTTACCTTTGATTTTATAGTTAATCTTCTCGTTTTATACACATCATCACTTAAGTTAATAGATATCACTCTCATTGCATATATAAAAATGTGTTGTTATGGATAGAATCAGTTATTACACACAGAAAAATTTTAAAACTTGCATCTATACAGTTCGAAAAGTATTTATTGTTAGAGCTGTCACGATTTTATTAAAGGATAGATAAATGCATATTACAATATTAAAACAAATTCCGTCTTTAAATTCCAATAATTCATTTGATTCGTATATCCTATTTTACATTTTACAGATGATCTAAAAAGAAATAGTAATTAAAATTAATTTGAAAAAAGATTACTAATCATACTCGCATAACTGTTATGGATAAACACATTGTTTAAGATTAACAATACTGGACTGTATGTTTAAATGTTTTGAAATGTTTCTGTAGTCTATAAACAAATACATAGTAGTTTCAATTATACATTTATGAGAATAAAAGAATTGTTCTGTACTTGGATTATTTAAAAATTTATTCAAATGTGAAGGTACTTTATAAAAAGGTTATGTATTTCAATAATAACAAATGTAACATTCACAATGAAAACGTAACGTTTTTTTAGAAATTTTTAAACAGTGGTAAAATTTACGTAGTGCAAATGTAAATAATGTAGTTCTAATGAAATTAATAAATTGATTCATTTAAATGAAATATGAAAAATGTAACGTATTATAATAAATATTTTTTTCAAACATAACATAATTATAATTGTATTAAGACACTTGAAATTTATTTAAAAAAAATTACTTTAAAACTTATTATGAATAAACATGCAAAAGAAGTAATTACATAATTATATTAAAAAATATGTTTATTATTGGGTTATTGAGCAGAATGTTTATTTTTAATTTTGGGATTTTTAATAATTATAATTTCGATGCACATATGTGCCAACTTAAAAATTTAAAGCATTAAAAAATAAATTTATATTTTTAGTTTTCAAGAGATTTGAACTATTTCTAAATTTGAAAAATTATAGAAAAAAATCTAACGCATAATTATAAATAATATTAAAAACTTAAAATTTAATTTTAAAATATCATCATGCTAAATTATAGTATTTTTATATTTATAAATGTTTTCTAGTACAATATTTGTAATTATTAATTGATACAAATTTAAATTGTTCATTATATAAAAATATTTTTACACAGATCATAGTTCTAATGGCAGTAGGTTACGTGCGTACGTTACAGTATTATATTAGATAAAAATAATGTAAATTAGGAAGGTATTGAATCAATAAATATTCAACAAATTTAGTGAAAAAATCCTTTCATAACAAATTTAAGAATTATTTATTGGCCACATATGAAATTAGAGCAACAATTACTATTGGTGTATATAAATTGTGAGCGATTGGGAGGGGGTTGAGTTTAGAAAGGTAAAATTTGATTAAAACCCAAAATGATTGTAAAAGGCCTCAAAAGGATTTTAAGAGTAGTTTGGAGCGATTTGGTAGTGGTAACGTTTTTCGCTCATTGTAAAGCCCGGTTTTGATTTATAATCAGTTGGATTGTGTTTCAGGCTCATAGTAGAACCCGTCTAACCTGAGTTTGAACATTAGCCCCTTTCTAGGTTCGAGTTTTGGGCCAAAAAAGTCTACTTGTTTTTTGACAGATTCTTCATTTAGATGTCCTTAAGAACTTACATTTCAAATTTCCGGATGCGCGAAATAAGGAAGATGACTGTATATCTCAAAAAGTGGAGGGGATACAACAAAGTTAAAAATCCCGATTTAGTGTTTGGTCTCAATCTCGGTAAATAACGAAGTTATTAATCGATGCGCGAAGTCAATTTTCCTCAGAATCCATACCCGTGGAAAGAAACCACCCTCCACCGTCACATGTGTATTCTATCCCCTCGTGGTGGTGCGACGGTAGTTTCGACTATACGTCACGACGCCCTAATCCCTCCTCACTCCTTCGCCGTCGGTCGCGAACTGTCGACCCTCACGTCGGGCCGACTGCAAATTTGTATTTCGATCCCTCGCAAACGCAACCGAGGCCAACTCGAAAGAGGGGGACCTCTTGTTTAAAGAATTCATAACGAAAATTGGCAACACTGTAAAAACAAAAAACATAATTCATGTCAGATGGACGTTTAATACTTCATGTCAGATGGAGATCAATAAGCATCTAGATGCTAACTTATGGATAATATAGTTCAATCTTATTTAATTAACTTTTAATGAATTTTGACTTGGTGTTAAAATACTTTATGAAAAAAGTTATGTGAAAAACTTAAATAAATTTTCTTATAAAATTAAACCTTATTCAGACATTGACAAAATTTATACAAACACTCAAATTCAACCCTAGGAATGTTTTTGCCGTCAAATTACGTCTCGTATCGAAAAATTGCACAGAACATAATAGATATGTTTAAGATCTATATCCTGGTATAGCCAGATGTGGAAGAAATGAAATGAAGCTTAAATACAAAGTTCTAAGTATGTGCGTATTATAATTTTGGAGTTCTCGTGGATACTAACATACATCCACACACACACGCACATACGCGCAGGAGCACGCGCACGAACACGTGCATACACACACTCGCACACGCACGCGAACGCGGGCGCGCACATGCACACCCACACCCACACCCACGTTCACTCCTACGCTCACACTCGCACCCACACCCACACTCACTCCACACCCACACCCACACCCACACCCACACCCACACCCACACCCACACCCACACCCACACTTACACCCACACACATACACAAACGTAATAAAATGATGTAATAAGCGATAATGAACGAAAAGTCGATTGCACAAGCTCCTATACCTATACATGTATACGTAGGTTGGAAGGTAAAAAGTTGAGATACTTATACTGTCGATTTGATAGAACCCTATAGATCCTTTAAAATGTCAATTTATTAGACTAAAGCTTAAAGATTATAATAATTATTAACAACAAACTAATTTTCGTTTATTTACCATATCTGTTTCCAAGGCAGTAGTATATGTTTACTAGTTGCGAGTCCCAACTCGTCGGTAAGTATATTACTTACCGACGTCTTTTACCTAGCAACGTAAAATTATGTATACTACCTATATTTCACAATAAGAACAGAAAATTTGGCCATTTCTATTTAAAACGTCACTTTTGACTTTTCGTGTATTTAGTAGAAATTAGATAATTTCAATTGTGGTAAATTTAATACAATCGTGCAAAAACAGTATGAGCATCTCGAACATTAAGGGATGTAGCGGTCTCCGGCCGTCAACCGGTAAACGTCCCTTACTGTTCTTGATACTCAAATGTACTATAAGCGACAAAAAAGCATTAAACAGATATACACCATAAAAACCTATTAATCAAAAATCAACGTTACTTAAAGCTCCTCTTCGACAATACCATCAACATCCGAATACATCATTTACTATCCCTAAGAAAAAAATTATTTTTTCTTAACCAATAATAATGGAAAGTCAAACCCATTTTCCTCCTAGACCCATTAATTTTCAAACTAGGTCACTACCTACTAGATATCTCACTAATTCTGAAGTATTTGGTAAAAACCAAGAATTTAAACAAACCTCTATGCATATTTCTACCAGAAACGCAAAAAAACTGTCACGTGGTCGTGGTTTTATTAAATAGATGCCGTCACTTTCGAAATCTTAGGTAATTCTGTTGTACCGCACATCGGAAATGTAGTAAAAGTTGATGTCGTTGAACTTGCATACATTTATGGGAAACTTTTGATTGTAACGTTTTTATTGTGTTTTTTTTACGTATTTTGGAGGTATTCGGAATACAAATCGTAATCGCATTTAGAATTCTTTTCTACAAACGAAATATAAGTCTTGGTTTGTTTATCAAGTTTAGATGGAAGTTTAATGATGTGATTTACGTTATTGGTATCGATAGTGAAATTCGTTTTACTAATTTGGTTGAGAATTAAGTAGTTTCTTTGTAAATAATAGTTGTTCTAAATTTTATAAATATCGTTAAATATACCTAGTCGTTTACGTTAAATTGCGCCAGTGGAAAATTTTGATTAAATTGTTACTTTGTATTTAAATATGGTGTAAAGAAGCATATGTCGTATTTTATTAAGATGTTTTAGGCGACAAATTGGCGGATTTATTCGATAAAATTGTTTGGTCTTAAACAAAGAGTTAATTTCGACAAAATTTTCGGTACGAGGCGTTAAGGTCTAGCGTGCGTTACGCAAACTCTAATTTACACGATATCGCTCACATTGATAACGCCCGCCGGTTGTAAATTTTTTTGGTAATGAAATTTTTCCGACGACTTTCGAGTTTAGATTGTGCTGTGTGAAGGTAAGTACATATTTTGTCTGAATTGATATGTGTTGGTGATTTTAATAACAAGTTTCTTTGTACTCAGTTAGACGAATGAATATGCCTGTTGGTTTAAGTTTAGTTAAGGTACGTTTAGGTATCAATTCAACATATAAAGCTTATTCACTCGTAGTAAACTATTTCGGTCGGAGTGTGCTTTTATTGTTTCATTCTGTCTGCTATATTAAATGTTGTACTGCCAGATTTGTAAAATTTAGATTTTTGACGTTTTCTTATTCGTTTGATGTTAATTAAACTTTAAGATATAAAATGGGTAAATTTGGGATTGTTGGAATCAAGTACTCCAAATCAAAATATAGAATTTTTATTTAAGCGTTACATTTCATGTGTTTAGATGTTTCGCTGACTGCTTGTTTTTCTATTTTGAATATATACCTATAGTGTTTATGACTTGAATCTTTTTTTTTAAGTGTACATATTTTATAACCCTCATCTCTACTAACAACGCTAATATTTTTACGTTTATTCCAAATCTAGAAGTTTAGTCATTTTGGTTTATATTCAAAGTGCAGGAGTAATTGGTTTGTTTGTGGTAACTGTTAGTTTACACAACTTTGCAGTGGCGTTTTTTGAAGTGTTTAATTATTTATGGAAAGCGTTAACGGAATGGATTATGGGAATTTCTATATTAGAGTACTCGCTATTTTGATTTTGACGACAAGTTCATTTTGAAAAACGCTTTGAATGGCGCGTAATGTAAATTATTAAATAAGATAGTCGTTCGCCGATCAGCTGTTTAGTTTTGCATACGATAGTTTTGTGAGTAGTCGCAATTTTGAAGTTTTTTTTTTAGGAATCACCTAATTGTTTATCTGGATTTGCCAAAAGGTAAGCAGTTTTTTATTTGTTAGAGAATTACTTATCTATTTTCGAAGTGTTTTCAGAAGATTCGTTTTATAGAACGCCAAATAATTTTAGACAACTTCATTTCAGTCTCTTCAAAAAATGAACAAGAAAGTTATCTGGCGCTTTTGAGCCTACATGGAACTTTAGAAGAATTCAAGACTCCATTAAGGATTCCGGTTTACTTCCTTGTGATGCAGTATGCCAATAGACCATCCAAAACACACAATGAAATCTTAAATTTAATAAGGCTGTGACGTTCATCAACAAAGCAAATTTCTGGTTAGCTTGTGTGTAAGCAATGAGACCATTCAGTACCGGGGTCAAACCACCTTTCTACTTTGTGAATATAATCTTATCCGAACACTATTGTACTATTAACATAAAAATAAAAGGAATTCTCTATACTAATAGAAACAAACTAAAAAAATCTCAGGTATTAAAGAAAATTAATAATTAATGGTGGGCCCTCGGGATGGGACGCCACTGTAAATTTTCCAGACCGCCGGTATCGCCTTCTCTGGGGATGCTGTAAAATATCGATTAGAAATTGGATGATGCTTGTTATCAGTGAAATTGTGAAAATGTGAATTAGTCTACTAATGATCCGTCTGGTGTATTAAAGTTTTAGTGAAATGCTACCGGGATATATGGTCCGTTATATAAGGTGAGTATATTCAATAATATTCAATTTTGGTAATAAATGTGGATGGACACCAACCATATGTTTCTACAAATTTGAATTCATGAAACTGGGGCATGTGTCAGCGGATGTAGTAAGCAATCAGGAGTGTCTAGGGGGTTGATAATAAAGCGTAGAAAATGATTTTAGGACCGTAGGGATATGAAACTGTATTCGGGGTCGAAACCTCCGTATACTTGTAGGGATGTTGAGATAGTTTAGGGTTGATTGATTGATCCAGGTGTGACTATTTGTTCGGGTGTGGACCTCCGGTGAAATAGCCACTTCAGTACTTATATTATAAACCTCCAAGTCGTGCAGAACAGCCAAAAATGTCAGTTCAAACTATAAAATTGGTTTAAATCGCTTTTCGCCCTTGTGGCGAACTTTTCGCTTTTGTGGTGAAGCGATATAATTATATAACAGGTAGCAAATAGCGCACTATGTGAAAATACGGGATAGTACCTCCGGCAATTCACCTACTACGTGCTTTAGACAATTTGCTATACCGAGCTGTGTGCAGTAGCAGGCAAGCACGTTGGATATCAATGTGCCTACGACTAGAGTAGTTGGAAGTATGAGAGGGGATTGACAGTGTCTGGTAACGGGTTTTGGATCAGGACTAGTGGTAGCGTGGGTGGTGAGAGTGGAATAAAGGGGATGAAGGTGTTTTAACGTTGTTGGCTAGTTTTATGAAAATCAATGTCGAGTAAGGTATCTGTCATGTAAGTGAATAAGTCAGGATGATTGCAATAAGGAAAAAGTAATTACAATGTTAGTAAATACTAGGAGGTAAAGTAAAAGCAAAGTAATCTCATATTATTTCTAGGAATGAAAATTTTTAGGCTTCAAGCAGGATCATTATAAGGCTGCATATCAAGTCTTTTAAGGAAAGTCAATCACACTATTCACGGCGAGATAATCCAGAAAAAATATGTTTGCCTGAACAACTCGGTGCAAGAAGAATGCATAAATTATTTCTTCAGGAAGTTAGAGTTAACGTCTCGTATCTTATTTACTACTAAATTTTTAATAATGAGTTCAATGTTTCATTCGGTGTTCCTAGAACCGACACTTGCGCTAAATTCGATGAGTTACCGTTAAAAATAAACTCTACTTTTGATGTTGACAAAAATAACTACTCTTCATTTGCGAAAAGCCGAGAAGTTCACTAAAAAAAATCATTATAAATTAGAGGTAAAGGCCAATAGATACATGGAAATATCTTTTGATTTTGAACAGAATTTATCGCTGCCACACATGAGAACTAGTGACTACTTTTACAAAAGTCAACTATGGTATTACGTGTTGGATCCATCACCTGCCAGATGATTTAGTTGCTATGTATGTAAGGCGATAACGATATTACTTCCATGCTTTTACACTACTTGAATAATAAAGATTTAACACATTTGCATTTAGTCATTTTTAGCGACGGGTGTTCTGGGTAAAACCGAAACTATTTAACAAAGTAACCCATGTATTCCCTATACGAGACCATTCTTTTATTCCGAATGATCAAGATTTCGCTCTGATTGAAAAAAAAGAAAAGGATAAATAGCCCGGAAGTTTACGAGGACTGGGAATAAGGAAAGCGAGAGTAAACCGTATCCTTTTGTTGTAGTTAATTTGACGAAAAACATGTTCTTCGAGATCAAAAACGCATGGCGGTAGTACTTTCTTAAATTGCCGCGACCAACGTTCACGAGGACTGGGAATAAAGAAAGCGAGAGTAAACCTTTTGCTGTTGTTAATATAATGCAAAACATGTTCTTCGAGATCCAAAACGCATGGCGGGGTACTTTCCTAAATTGCCACGACTAACGTTAAACCTTGGAGAAGTACGCATGATAGAAACATCTGCCGATTCTGAAAATGTTAAAATTAAAAATACTGATTCAGAACCATGGACATAAAGTGCTGTTCGAAATAAAAAGGTTTTGGATAAATACGTTGAGCTTAATCAATGTATAAAGAACTACTACTAATAAATGATATCAAAATAAAAAGTTTAATAGCTCTTTCAGCCTTTTTTAAAAACCCAGCTAATTAATTAATGTTACCGGGTCTGCCACTACTATCGACATAGACGAGGATGATAACAGTGATTAACATTAAATGAAAAAATTTTAATATATTTCTGAGTTTCAATAAAATGTTTGGTAAGGTGTTAGTACACTTTATTTTAAATAAATTTACATAAAGTAAAGTATTTAAAAAAAAAACATAAAATGAGCTATATCGGTTTGATGAGATTTTTTAATTTCCTGAAAATTTAGGAATGTTGACAATAGCTGTTGTGAAAAACCCTTCATAACTGTCATGAACCTCGTAATCATTACAATTACTCTACTTTTTTTAGGCAACAAGCCTTCAGATGCTTTTTCTGCTGCCTCTCGTATGGAGTTAGGAGTAACAGGTCGCGAAATTGTTAGCTTTTCGAGCTGTTTTTCGACAAAGCCGACCTTTTTGCAATTTGATAGTTATAATTTTATATATTTATTTTCTCGTCCTGCTTACTTCGCTTTATATTTGTTACATCAGCATATTTATAATTCAGAATGTTTAGTATATTGTTATTTTTAACATTGGATGATTGCGAATAAAATAGTATACAAACCTTACAAGAAGGCTTCATTACTTGCGTTTTAACTCATCTTCACTTTCGATCAGTTTACCAACGCTCGCCGGTAATGTAGCTCTTCCTTGCGCGGTTTGTAATATACTATTACCCGTTAGCCCACGCACATCGGAATATGTAAAATCCCATTTGGATCCGATAAAGCACTAATTAATTTTATTCGACAACTTGATGTCCAACCAATTCTTAGTATACTAAAAGAAAAACCTCAAGAACATCTTTCTGACTGAGACATACAATTAGAACGCAACACTTAAATTTAAATATAATGATGTATTCTATAATGAGAACTTAGATGTAACATTTACAAATGAAATCAAACATAAAATCAGAACTGTAAATATTGACGTAGTACTTCGTAATTGCTACATTTCCCCAATTTGCATTGTAAAAAAATGGTGCTAATAGTAAAAAAATTGAGTTTAATAGGTTAACGTAAACTAAACGAAAAAACAATAGAAGATAAATACCCTTTCCCAAAAATAGAAGCTTTATAAAATGTGTGTTAATACATGTATTTCTCTACTCTCGACATAGCACAAGATTTTCACCAGATAGATATACAATGAGTCTACAGAAAAAACTGCTGCCACTGTAATTAATGGGCAATATGAGTATATCAAAATGCCGTTTGGATTAAAGAACGCCCTAGTTCCTGTCATGGACAACGTCTTAAGGAACTACTTACATAAATTTTGTTTCGTGTACATGGATGATGTAGTAGTTTCTTCTAAATCCTTACATGATCATATTATTCATTTAAAACAAGTATTTTAAAAGTTCCAACAATACAATTCACAAATCCATATACATAAATCAATATTTTTATGCAAAGTAGTTTTCTTGGGTCACATTATTACGTCTGAAGGTATTAAATCTAATACCTCAAAAATTGCACCTATAAAAGATTATACAGTTCCAAAAACAACTAAAGAGATTGAAACTTTCCTAGGACTGGTAGGTTATTATAGACGATTTATAAAAAAATTCTAAAATAATACGACCGTTCACTAAATGTTAAAAAAAAATCAAAAATAGATATTAATAATGAAAAGTATTTTAACAATGTAAATAACTACTTAGAAATTCCGCCATATTAGCCTATCCACATGTTAACAAACCTATATAAACCTATTTCATTCTACTCCTGAACTTTATATAGTACCTAACGTAAGTATTCGACAATAGAGAAAGAATTGTTAACAATAATCAAGTGCGGCTTAAGCTTGAAGAATTCGATCACAAAATGCAATACAAAGAAGGTAAAGAGAATACACTTGCATACGCTCTTTCTAGAACAGAAATAAGTGTGAAAGTATCAAATCATGAAGTATTTCTTTTGTTTAATAATATCAATGAAGACCCAGAGATACCGAATGAATGTGAAGTTATACAAACCCCAAACTAATCAATGCTAGAAAACAGAGAATAAGATATCACTCAACACACTGCACAAAAGTATTCTATATTTACTATGCCTATTTTTGGAAAACCAGTAAACTAGTTTACGAATAAAATCATTTTAAAATTAGGAGACCAGATTAATATTAATTATGAAACAACTTTCTCAAAAAATAACTGTGACATAACAATTAAACAAGGAATATTTAAAGAAATCATTAATCCTCAAACATTATACGGAATTCATTTTAGAAATAAAGAATTAGAATCAAAATATTGACTCATCAACTATTAAATAATAACGTAAAGTTCGTCAAAGTAATATTTTAATGAAAAATGTAGAAAATCCAGATACTTGAAACAATATTATAACCAATTTCTACAATTCAAATCAAAGTGGAATAACGGAAATGTATAACCATCTTAAATTGTATTATTATTTCGCCGATATGAAAAATAAATGTAATAAAATGATTAATAATTGCGAGAGGTGTCCATTTAATAAATACAATAGAGACCCCTTCTCAGGGCCCTTACATACTACAAGACAGGCATTATGTAAAGATCCAGATCCTTATCCTAAAAATCAAAAGATTAAGATCCTTATCCAAATTAACTTTCCTTAATTAAATCCTATCAATCCCCGTAATTGTTTTCCTATATGTCAAAAATACGTCAATTGAGAATCAATCCAACCATATCAAATTCCTTCTAATAAAATTTTCAAAAACCATTGTCCTTCTATCCGACTCCGTCCCTATAAAATTGACCGCAAATCTAAACCCACTCTCTTCTCTTTCGAGAAATAAACGAAACCAGCCAGGTCCTTTTCCTAATGAACCAGAACGCCTGAATCTAACATACAAATACACCAGCAGTACACGTTCATCCGCCTCCTTGTGTCAAAGCCTTGAGATAGCACACACAACCAAATTACACGGCGCTTCAAACAATCCAAGCTAGTCGCAAACTCCCAGGTTCCTGAACCGTGCGTTCCTGTATCTTCTCTGCAAGCGTTGGTCAACCAAAGTAGAGCGGACTCAATCCTTCCTCGAGTTACAATATAATATAATATAATATAATATAATATAATAAATATTTTAATATAAATAATATAATATAATATATATAATATAATATAATATAAATAATATTTAATCATAAATAAATAAAATATAATCTAATATAATTACATAAAAATCAATTAAATAAAAATACATGATACTAACAATCAACGTAAAACAAATAACATTGCAATCATCAATAAACAAATCACAACACTAAATTAACAAACAAACATCATAACATAACAAGTAAACATCAACCAACTCACAAACACTAATACTACATTGGAAATATAACTATACAATAATAAAATTAACTTAATATAACAAAAACTTTCTAAACAAACTAACATACACAATTAACAAATACAAACAAAATCACAATATAAACAAATATTAATTCAAACACTAAACAACTATATAAACATACACAAATAAACAAATCACAAACATAAATATACTAACATACAAATAACTATTAATAAACACAAAACCAATACAACAAAAAACACAACACAACACAAAAACAAATAAACACAAAAACATAAAAAATAAAAAAAAACAACATACAAAATACAAAAACACAACACTAAACAACAAACACAAAAAACACAATCACAAAAACACAAATAACACAAAAACACTAATAACACAACCAATCAACACAAACAACAATAACACAACAACAACAAACACAACAAACACAAACAACACAACACAACAAAACAACACAACACAACACAACACAACAAAACAACACAACACAACAAACAAACACACAACACAACAAACAAACACAACAAACTACAACACAACAAAACACAACACAAACAACAAACACACACAACAAACACAACACAACAAACATACCAACAGCAACACAACACAACAAAAAACACAACACAACACAACATAAATAAATAACATAAATAATATAATATAATAACATTCCTTTTAATCAAAATAATTACACTCACTACACATGTACGAAATACGATAAACATTTACGATTCATCCTATCTGGACAAGAAACATTTTTTTATTTCCTGTTCATTTTCGTTATTTATTTTCCTGTTATTTTCCTGCTTAAATAAACGTAAAATTTACATTCTTCCAATATAAACTTTACATTATAAAATTTCGCAAAGATTAATTTCATTGAAAAAAATGTTACTTTATGATTACTTTTAATCAATCAGGTTAGCGTAAGAAAACGTAGACATTTTGCGAATTCAATCTTTTAATAAACAAATTAAAATCACTATAATTAAAATAGGCAAAATTACAATTGAAGTAAGTAAACATCTTAAATTCCCATTTACTATCGTTGACATCTAATAGGAATTGGATTTAACTTGCTTAATTAAATATTAATTAATAAAGGAAAACACCTGTTTACCAAGAATCGTTAAAATAGACATAGTAATTAGATACAAACGTAAATTAAAAATCACAATTGAATACAGAATTTTTCCATACACTGTAAATTAACTATAACTGAAATCGTAACACTTGCACACGTAAAAAAACAACCCAAACATAATTTATTACTAAATAACCCAAATACACTTTTAATAACACAAATACCAGAGTAAACAAAGTCAGCCGTCTTTATTTTTCACTAGCGTTACTAATAATCTTAAGAAAACTCCCTAGTTTTCATATAAAATTAATAATTGAAGACACCCGTGTACTAAGAATTTGAACCGTGGGCCTCAAAGATTAATTAGTTTATAGATAAACAGAACCCGCCATTCAAGATACCACAAGATCCAGCAGTACACTGGTGCCAGGAGCGTTGTCTAATCGTCTGCCGATTCAAGAACTATTTTTCATTTATGTAAATTACATATTTTATTGAAGTTGAATTACAGTTTTATTTTATTTTCTTGATCTTGTATAGTATTTTTTATATTATTCATCCTGAATCAATACCTGCTTAGTTTGATTGTGTTGTAAACTGTCTATAATAAAAACTCACCCCACTTGCGACTAAGCAAAGCCGCGGACAAAAGCATAG
>JARFJB010001918.1:675000-862500 GCA_036346205.1 Vesta saturnalis | reverse complement strand
GCGTGTGCGTGTGCGTGTGAGTGTGCGTGTGCGTGTGCGTGTGGGTGTGCGTGTACGTGTGCGTGTGTGTGTGTGTGTGTGTGTGTGTGTGTGTGTGTGAGTGTGAACGGCATGAAAGTACATTAATATTATCCTTACCACTTTATGGGCACAAAGCAGATCCCAACTCATTACCATTGAATATGCGGATAAGATACAAACAACCTGATTTCAGATCTTTTTCGTTGAAGTAATCTGATGACTCAGCACCAACCATGAATACGATTTTGCATGTTTTTATATAATCTCGGGATGCCGTTTTAGAAATCAGTCAAACCATGATCGGCGGAAGGTTCTCCACCATTACCTTCAAAAAATTTTTTGTCTGAAGTTTCAGATAATTCTGATCAAGGACCTATTTTTCTCTAAAGAGGAACTGTGCTTGATAATTTTCTGCAATTTGATTCTATTTGCCTTCAGCTTTCCAAAAATATATAATGCTCTATAGTTCATTTCAACATTATCTACGCTTGTTATTCTGATTATTTGCTTTTATTTGTATAATATTTTTAACTTAATTATGGCAGTTATTGTAACAGTTGTAAACGCATAAAAATACGACATGCTCGTTTATTACGTAAATTGTAACGAAAATGCAGATGAAGCATTAGAAATGTATTTTCACAGGTTGTTACTTTGATTGACAATTTACAACAAAATGTATGTTGCAGATATCCAAAGAGACGATAGCCAGAAAATATTTTCAAGAGTAAAATCAAATCTAATTTCATAAACCTTGATCAAAAGTCTACAAAAAAGAAAATCGCGAAATTGTTGTTTAGTCTGACAAAGTGCACTTTAGTTGCGCTGGTATTTTGACCGCCAAAATAATAGATTTTGGTCTGATAATAACCCACATGCATTGTTTTCACAAGCACGGCAAGGAATATTTGGATTTAATGTATCTTGTTTTATATTGGGTAGTACAATTGTATATCAAGTTTTTGACTGAGACCTTACTTCCAAGAGATATCTACAAATTTTGGAAAATTGTGTACCCGGAATAGGTGACACTCCATTAGCACATTTAAATCTATTATATTTACAACAAGACGGTGCTCCTGCCTACAATGCTGAAATTGTTAGAAATCATCTAGATAACAACTTTCCAGGCCGCTGAATAATTACAAATGGACCTATGAGAAGGCCACAGATTTGTCAGTTCTAGATTTCTTTCTGTGGGAATATCTTTAGAATAAAGTTTAAACAACCCAATAGCAAACTCTGGCGGATCTACGCAACCCCGCTGACAGCGATTTTATAGAGGCCTTTTATTATTTTGAATGCAATAAGGGGACTTGTAACAATGTATGAAACTTGTTTAAGGTACAATGGTAATCAATTGGAACATTTTTTATAAGCTAGTAATATAGTGCTTTATTGCTACGTTATTTTACAAATTTTTCCTCCCGGCTAACTATTAAAGAATTTAAATTTGTAACGTAAATTAATGTTGAAAAGAACTATATAACTCTAAGAGTTATATTTGTTTCTGAAAGGCTCAGGACAAATGGGATCAAATTGTGAAAAATATACAGGGTGTTGGATTTAAAAAAAGGTAAGTTTGGGTTGTTTTGCAGAAACGGCAATAATTATGGAAAAGTTACGCGCCTCACTTGATTCTATGTAAAAAATTTCTATTAGTATCGGCCTTCAATTTATTTCAATGTTACTAACATAGATACGACGGGATCCCAAAATGACAAATCTTCAAGATCGCCCTGTATATCAAAAACGAAGTGTGCCATGGAAATTTTGTTTAATACATCTTTCGTTTCATAAAAATAATAGCAGAGAAACATGATCACCACAACTTTCTATCTCAAGCAGTTCTTTAGACACCCTACGAAACCACCCAAAATCGGGACACACTGTATAATTTTTTTGCGTTATAGGTATCTTACAAACGTCATGTTTTAACTGTTACGTATTTAAGACTTTTAAAAGTGTGAGACGTTTTATATCTGAATACATTAATCAAATGATTGTTATATATGCAATTAACTTAATGCTCTTGTAGTCACGTGTAATTGAATCAACACTACCCTGAAAATTCCACGCAGCTAATCTAACCGCCTTATTCAGGATCGAATTACAGCTTTAATACGGCCACATGCTGAAATTTTGTTTACGGTGAATAAACTGCAGATAATGCTCTCATCCAGGTGCAACCCGTTCTGAGTAATGCTCCGTGATGAGCAATATGTAACGCAAAACGCAATACTCAATGTGTAACGAGTAATACGCAGTACACACCTTGCAATGTTCAACGTGCTTCGTAATGAGCAATGCGCTACACGAAATGCAGAATACTCTAAGCGCAGTACATAAAGAGCAACACTCAATGCGTAGTCAGTAACATGCAATTAGCAACACAGAATCAGCATTATACAATGTGCAAAGTGCAATTCGCAGTCCAGAATACGCAATACCAAATACTCGCAGTACATAGCACAATGTAACATGCGTAAGGTACATTGCGTATTGGCCATTGTATTTTGGACATACTACTTATTGTATATTATGTATTAAGCACAATTATGGTCTCACGTATTGCAGGTGATGAGATCTAGTTAATTTCATAGTCTAAAGTCGCCATTTAGTTAATTTCTCAGAAACAAGTCGAAAGTTAGTTAATTCTTAGTTTAATGTCGCAATTTAGCTAATATCCGAGAGAAGAGAAGAATGTGAATTAACAAAGATAGGAATAGATTTTACTTTTTATTTGTCGAAAACCGTTGTTAGGGTACCACACCATCTATGCTTTGTTCTCAAATTATGGAAATTTCAGCAAACTGCATCTATCAAGACCATGAATTACGAAGATCTGGACACAATTACATGAAATTTATCTCATATTTGTCACTGGTTTAAATTTTGAAATACAGATCCGTCAAGTAACCTCTTTATGGTTATCATAACAGATCTCTAAACTAAGTATTTTTTAATTAGAAATAAATACTTTCTGTGTTTTTAAATCGTATTTTCAATAAAAGCTACACAAACTTTATACGATAATGATTACAATTAGCATTGCTTGTAAATAATGACAGTAAAGTTATTTTTTAATTAAAACCTTAAAGATAAGTATTTGTAATTATGAGTTTATATCGTGAAATCTCATACACATCGGCTGAGATATCACAAGAATGAATTAATTGCGTTTAGTCTATAAAAAGATCTACGTCCATGGTAGCTATACTTGTGAAGGAAATACAACAATGCTGATAAAAATGTTTAATCTAACATATGTATATTTACACACTAATCATAATCTAGAAAACATAATACTACAGGGATAATTTACATATTTTTATTCTGGAACTTTAGTCATTAAAATGAAGCATCTACAATTAGTTCTTATTATTTTAATATCCACCAAATCTGATTGTGCGCATATCTTAATCGCCATTTCATCCCCATACAGTGATCACCAAACCATATTCCATGAACTATGGAAGTCATTACTCAAAAATAACCACGAAATAACTCTGTTGACAACCCATGCAATAAGTGACCACAACTTGACAAATTTGGAGGAAATAATCTGGCACCAGAAAGTCAATAAAGATACAGTGGACCAAAACTCTGCATTCATTAATTATTATTACAACTTCATGTTAAAAACAGTGGATTCTGAATTGAGTCATCCTCAAGTTAAAAAATTACTGGCTGAAAATCGAAAATTTGATTTAGTTATAACGGAATACTACGTACCAGTTTTGTATGCACTAGCACATGTTTACAATTGTCCACTTATCTTGGTTACAATTAATGATATGAGCGCATTTATGTACGCCAGTTTGGGTAACCCCGCTCATCCAGCTTATAATCCAGATTTGATACTGCCATACAAGCACCCGTTGAATTTTGTAGAACGTTTTATTAGTACTGGAGTTTTGTGTGCCACAAAAATATATTACGAACTGTTTGTAAACTCAAGAGAAACTGCGTTAGTACATAAGCACTTTGGACCAAATTTTCCATCTGCAAAGGAGCTCAGTGAAAGAATAAGCTTAGTTTTTGTAAATAAAAATCCAATTCTTGGGCATATTCGACCACTTCTTCCTACTATTGTACTGATTGGAGGTTCACTGCACATACGATCTCCAAAACCATTACCAGAGGTAACGTAAGTTTGCCTTAGATCATTTCAAAAGTGATTTCTGATTTTAGTATATAGATCAGTTCCTAGAAGATAGTCCAAATGGAGTAATTTATGTAAATTTAGAATTAATAACACCCAAGTCACTTTTAGCCATAAAACGTAGTCTTGAAGAACTTCAATTTCGTGCAATTGTTAAATGTGATAAATTTGGAAGTAGCTCTGACAAAATTTTGGTATCTGACTGGTTTCCTCAGCAAGATATTCTAAGTACGTAACTAATTTTGTTTTAACAAATGAGTTTATGTTTATTTAGGACATCATAATACAAAACTGTTTGTCACACATGGAGGAGAACGGTCGGTCGAAGAAGCCATATACTATAAAGTACCTATGATTCTCTTACCCATGAA
The DNA here is from genome assembly GCA_036346205.1 of Vesta saturnalis. Lineage (NCBI taxonomy): Eukaryota > Metazoa > Arthropoda > Insecta > Coleoptera > Lampyridae > Vesta > Vesta saturnalis. The sequence goes on along the minus strand of JARFJB010001918.1, from coordinate 857,943 downwards.
CAGAGATCAGTATGCGATTACTAACCAACTGGTTGCAAGAGGGGTAGCCTTGTCTCTCGAATATCCAAATATAACAAAAAAGAAGTTTAAATGGGCTATTATGCAAGTTTTGGAAAAAGCAAAGTACATAATTGTAAATATTCCATAATTAGATTTAAAACATTCAGGTTACAGGTATCGGAACAGCATGCAACATTTACACGAGTTAATACATGATCAACCATTTACTGGCATGGAAAAAGCGATTTGGTGGACGGATTATGTTATAAGACATAAAGGAACAACGCATTTAAATCACCCACATGCAAATATACCCTGGTATCAGTATTTTCTTCTGGATGTGATTGGTTTTCTACTAGCAGTTTTTATGCTCATACTTATGTCAATCTTTGCATGTATAAAATTGCTCATTTACTTAGTTAAGCGCTGTTGTTTTAAGAAAAAGGCGAAAGTGGAATAAAAATTGGTTAAGTTGTAATACATTTTACTTGCGAATAAAGCATGCTTCTTTCTGTTCGTTCACACGTCTCAATTTACCCTTAAGTATCACTGTAGTAAATATTATTCCTTTCAATGCAAAATGTTGCTAAAGAAACGTGGTAAAAAAGTAATATAGAGTATAATTTCTACTAGCAAATACGATAACAAATAAAAAATTTTATATATGATATATAATACTTCCTCTCGGGCGTCAACTTAAACAAATAGAAATTGTCTCTTACATAGGAAGGTGTGTTTGCACCATAGCCTAGCGCAGCATGGAACATTACGTACGAAACTTACAGTAGAATGGGATCTTTTTTCTTTATTAGGTCGTAAGGGAGGCATAGATAATTCCATAGCTATTAATTAGTTAAGCATATCAGTCAGGTGGCACTCAATTTTTATAGGTTAAGTAATTGAAATAACAAAAATTGAGAAAGTTGTTTATTACCACATGTCTCTTCTCCTAAGGCCGTACTCTATCTTGTCGATATAGGCCTCGCTCTGTCTTGAGATACTTAGTACCAATTTAGTCCCGCTGTCTTTTTTGTCATCATACCATCGTTGTTACGGTCTTACGGTGCTTCCTTTCTCTCTATGGTCTCCAGCTTGTAGTCGTTCCACTCCAGTTTTTCTTGTGTCTGGCAACATGTCCAATGGTGTAAGGGGTATCGCTGTAGAGTACTCTTTGATGTGGTTGACAGCTCTTCTGCTGCCATAATGAGGGAAGGAGAATCACTTTAACGGGTCCTCACAGAGATCCCAACTCTCCCTTATGGCTCCAAGTGCACACCCCGGAACACTGTTTCGACCAGCAGGCTAAACTAATGAGGGTAACCCGGTATGGTAATTACAGTATGCGGCTGGTACTTGCGTCTGTACCTCAAGTCAGGGGCAGCTGAAAAAAAAAGTTGCCAAGACGTCTAGCCAACCAAGTGTTTTACTGGTTAATTCCTCTCAAACTACCACACGTAATCTTAATAAACACTTCAACAGCTGTATTTATTTGTATATTTAATAAAGCAGCATAATATCTGCTGATTAATTTCAGCAAATAAAACAGTACTTAGCTTTTCGCAAAGCTTTATTATTGTGAACTAATTCTTAATTGTTAACTAAACTATACACATAACATACATTTACGTGTAATTATTTTGAACAAACGATTATTGAAACTGTATAACTTCAATGTAATAACAAAGTTTAGTTTCACCAATGCCAACAAAATAGTGATGCACTTTTTTATCTTAAAAATCATTAAACGAAGTCAACTGTTTTCTTTTCATTGCAACAAAGTTAACAGTATTATACTAGCTTTACTCTAACGTTCATAAATAAATTCATCTAATTTGTCCAATTAATAAAAACGTAATTTGCACAAAAAGGATACGTATTTACTTGTTTTGCACTCAGTATAAATTTAATACATTATATCGAAACGAATAGGTATCGAAAGCTTCATTTCTTGACGATACGATACCAGATAAGAAAACTTCCATAACGTTTCAATAATAAAAGGTATGCTCGAACCAAGGCCACTAGATGTTGTGGCCAATAAAGCAGGCGTTATTAACAACAAACGTAACGTGGTCTATCTTCACATTTAATGACACAAAAACAAAAGGTATCTACGGTTCAACTTCTCTTCAAGATGAAATTTCATAATCATGTATATACAGGGTGTCCCAAAATTAATGGGACACAGAGCACCACTAGATTCCTTACAAGAAAATTAGTCCAAAAGTTGATATTTACTGAGATACGGGGCGTTTGTTAGTTGTAATGAAAAACAATGAAAAATTATGATTATTATTAAAACATTATAACATTAAATTACAAGAAAAACTAGTAAACCAAATTCTCAACATGGCCTCCATTTACATCGATACACTTTGTTAAGTGTTTAACAAGTTATTATCGTATGTTAAAAAATATTTCTTCTTTCGTGGAAAAAACATTTGCAGCGTTTACGATTTTTCCCATAGTTCAGCACGTGCATTTATCTCGGAGTCGTAAACTTTTGTTTTAAGGTGTCTCCAAACAAAGAAATCCAACGGATTAAAATCAGGACTAGGTGCGTCTATCTTAAATTCGTGCTGGAAATGACGTTCTCTTGCTGCGTGTGGGTTTTGATTGTCTCATGCGTGTTTATTTCTAAAGTTAAAAACACCGCAATGAGTAAACATAGCTTCGTCGCAAAATAGCACTTTGTTTAAAAACAGAATCAGTATTTTCCATATCCAGGAGCATGCGACACAAACGTACTCTAGTTGGAAGATCTGCTGGTAATAAGTTTTGTACATGTGTAAAGCGAAACGGCTTAAGTTTTTCAATACGGAACATTCTATGAACTGATGATTTACTTATACCAGTAACGGTATTCATACGTCTTAAACTTATTTCTGGATTTTTAGCTACGCGAACTAATATCTCTACCTCCTGTTCAGGAGTCATATTTTTTGGGCGACCAGCATCTCGTCTTTTAGAACAAAATGACCCAGACTCGTCTAATCGGCTATAAAGATTTTAAATGATTTGTGATCAGGTTGCATTTTATTTGGATGAGTTTCTAAATACCTGCGCTTCGCATGATTTCCATTGAAGGTTTGTTTGTATAAATCCCGCATCTCTACGTACTATACACAATCTAATCACGTACACCAAATTAAATCGATAAATGTCATCAGTACTTACGATTTTGTTTCATAAAACACCATGCTACCATGTTTTTTTACGTTGTTCTATTCATTATGTTTTTCATTACAAGTAACAAACACCCCGTATCTCAGTAAATATCCACTTTTGGACCAGAGCATGTTGGGTTCAATCGATTTATTTTCTTGTAAGGGATCCACTTGTGCTCTGTGTTTCCCATTAAGTTTGGGACACCCTGTATATCCTCAAGTACAAACAATACGAAATTTCTTATCTCAAAGGAGAGTTTCTCGTAACACAAGGGAAGGTTTATGTAAAGCACATACACATTCTAAGATAGACGGGGCGGAAATGAACTCAAGTTCGCCTTGCCCATAAAACAAAATACCCATTATAGACGATAAAAATATATACACGGGTATTTGTAATTACATGCACTAAGGAGAAATATCGACATATCCACAAAATTTAATTATTGAAAATATACCGAAGTATTGTAAATATATTTAGAAATAATAACACAAATTCAAGCACATTAAGATAACGGTAGCCAAACATTGGAACATTACACATGTCTCACAGTAAACAATAAAAAAATGACCCGGAAAATTCTAAACTACGCGACAAGTTGTCCGAAGAGTTACGACCCAAATATTTTGTTCACCGTTTGATGCTGAACATCAAACGTAAATTGGGACAGACGCAAACGCCACCTAACTAATCAACCAGTTGGATCATGAAGGTTATGAAGGTACTTAAGCGCTGCACAATCGGCAATAACGGTAAACTCTGTACCTTCAACGTAACCACGAAAGTGTTCAATACGAAAAATAATTCCAAGAAGTTCTCTTTCTGTAGTTTAATTATTTTCTCAGCATCAGCTAATGTACGACTTGCAAAGCAATTAGATGTTCAGATCTATCATGTTCCTGAAATAATATTACACCGATAGTTAAATCTCTGGCGTCAGTCTGAATGTAAAATTTCTTATAGAAATAGGACGACATAAGAATGGGAGCAGAGATGATTCACTTTTTAATTGCTTGACACGATGATCAATAATCTTTAATAACTCTACGTCAATAGCGTATAAGACCACAAACATACTTTATTTCGGTATATCCCTAAGTGTAGGGAAGTTAACAATTGCTGAAAATTTTTCGGGATCAGTATGTAGACTATGTTGATTAACAACAAAACCTAAAAATGAAAAAGATGGTAGACAAAATTTGTATTTTTCGGGATTAATAGTGAATCCAGCATCCTTTAATCGTTGGCAAACCTTATTTAACATATCTATGTGTGACTCAAAATCTGGGAGGCAAATATTATAATCATGTAAATCTACGAACACTTGGGCGCCTGAAATAGAGGAAATGCACATTTTTTCGATACATCCTTGCAATGTCTGAGGACTATTGGTAAGACCCATCGGCATCATAACATACTCAATAAGACCTTCACCTGGAACAGTGGATGCAGTCTATGCACACGACTCCTTCTCTAAACCAATTCGCAAAATGCTTTAGATAGATCAACGGAAGATAAAAACTAGTCGCAAAAGGTATGATTCAATGAGCACATCAGTGTTTTCGAGGACGTTGATATAATTTTTCACGGTAAGTACCTAAGAAACTGCCAAAACATCTGTTCAATACTATTATCATTTTGATCCTACTATTTTTGTTGATTAAATCACTACTTTTTTTACTAACAGTATATCTGAGCAGGTTAAGATTTGTATAAGGTACTAAAACAATCCGGAACACTGGGAATGGGATAGGGATATTGTTAGGCTACCGAGAAACGTTTATGAACGGCTACCTTAAATTTGTTTAAATCAAAGTTTGGAAGAGAACAGGAACTGGATAGTGCATTCCACAATTTGATCGCCGTGTGGAAAAATGTAGATTGCGCCCGTTTAGTGTGATGGAATTTTGAGTGCGTAATTATGGTGTGAAGTGCAAACAGTGTTCCTAGTGAAGATGGCCTGCGAAGATATTAAGGGTGTATTATAGAGGCACACTTGCCATTGTAATAGCAATTGAACAAGGAAAAAAGCGAAACTGTTCTGTGCTTAAGAGACTGTAGACTGTAGGATGCGATTCACCATATCAAGGGCGTATTGGGGAGCACTGACCCAGAGGTGGAACTGTATCCCAGATGAGATCAAATTTGAGCCTGTTACAGTAAAAGGAGTTGTTGCGATGTGAAGTACTGTTTAGGTCTGAATAGAAGGGCCAGTTTACGGGCAGATGTTTTGCTGGCTGGCACAAGGTGGTCAACCCATGAAAGGTTTGGTGATACGGACATCCCTCACATAGAACCGGAGTTTGAAAATTTGAGATCTAGTCCATTCTTCTTTATAGCAGGAAACGCATTTCTTTACGGTTTTTGAAATATTTAGCAAAATCGAGTTATGTATGCTCGAGGGTATATAATGGACGCAACAATCTATGCTGTCTATTGTACCTACAAATTGTCCATTGTAATCCCTTATAACTATACTTTGAATAAAATACGTCAAGATAATTTATTTTTCATAATAATATTGATTTTCTTGTACGTAGATATCATGCAAATATATCAAGAAAGGCGACCCCAAGTTCCCTGAAGATGAATTAAGGAGCGCCGTGAGCAACCATTTAAATAATCGTAGTTCAATACGATCGTACCACTTAACAAAATAGAGATTAGCGAATTACGTAAAAAAAAATCGGAAGAGGTCGGTTTAGAAAGTATGGATTTCAAGCCAAATTTTGAAACGTGACGAGTTTTTTTTTGACCAAATGGAGAGTTCCCCAGCTGATTACTTATTCAACTGCCCAAACATATTACACCGAGTATCAATATATTGATACATAATATACATGTATAATTCACGAGCAAACAGGAGTGAATCTGAATATCTAATTACCTGTATCATCGCCAAGGAGTAAAAACTGCAGGCAACGAGTATTTCTGCAAAAGCGTCGATTACATTCTGTATAAACTGATTCTTATTATTTTGTATCTTTTCACGACGAACGCTCATCACGCATAACTTGGAGAACCGGTCACCGTCTGTTCTTTTTACTGTCAGAGTATTAAATGAGCACTCCACGCGCATGTGGCGGTCGGTAGAGTAGTTGCAATCAATATAGCTACCCGTATAGTAAGGTAAAAATTTTAGGTGATCAAATAGTTGCGTATCACCTTGGGGTTCTCGTAGTAGGATTCTTCAATAGTCGAACCATAATAGTACTTCAGTTTCAAAATTCTCGATAGTACTCTCAAGATCTTCTCGGTTGATGCTTTTTAAAGTGGTTGATTGAAGGCGAAACAGATGGAGCTGAGGAAGATTTTTCAGTAAAAACGATGCATTAAGGATGAAAGTAGTGAATCCAGATATGGAATAAATATAGTACGTCTAAAATATTCTTCAAGGATTAGTTCGCTGTACTTGCCGGCCACTACTTTTACGTAAACATCGCCGTGGAAATATTTATCCGCGTCCCGTAGGTGCTCATTAATCACAGTCAGTAACGTGTTTACGTGTTTCTGAACTCTCAGCAAGTCTAATTAAACTGCTTGCTAAGATTACGAGATTGGCTCTAGTGGAAATGATTAAAAAGATTGAAGCAACTGCTGCGCAATTTGTTGTGAATTTCCTTTACAAATTGACAACTCGGTAAATTTGTCGCATATTTTCATAAAATTCACACTAAATATTCGGATGCTCTTGCATTTCGGTGTCCATTGAAATTCTGGTAATAACGGCACATTTAAAAAAAGTTTGCTCCGTTTCAAGTTGTCTCGGAAATACTTGATTACAGATTTTATTGTTCCTGTGATATTGCGTACTTCTTCTACTGCATTCAGATCATTGAGAATAAGGTTTAGTCGGTTGGTCGAGCAATGAGAGAAGGCTTGCGAATTATGGCTTGTATACCTTCTTCCTCACATGCAAGTTGTATAACATTCGTCGTAGCCATGTTCCACGAGTTTGTTCATTTATAAGCCATTTTTCTCTAGAAAGTCTAATATCTTCTGCGCAATAGAAACAGCTGACATATCCTCCAGCGATTGTTATCCAAGAAATTCTTCAGGAAGTCATTTTATTCCTTTTGGACGAATCTAACGGCTATTGACAATTGCACTGTACCAAGTATATTAGCAGTTTCATCCGACATTGGCATTATTGGCACATGGAACGACATGCTTGACTAACTCCTGTTGGCACATCCCTATGAGCTCGATTTGTGCTATGTGTGATATGTACAGAGCATTGTGTCTAGCTGCGTTGGAGTGTGTCTAATGCTATATCCCCAGCGTGAATTATCTCTTATAATAAGTCATAATATTTGCCAGTTTTATTGGATTTACCTCGAATAGTTATGTTTGAACCTACGACCTGCGAGGTAAACGTTTTATTTATGTATTTAATAAAATTAATAATAATTTTTAATTACATATTTACCTTTGAACTTAGTCGTTCATAACAGAAACTTACAATAATTTGTGTAATGTGTTGAGCAGAAGATTAACGTTGACAGAATTGAAAGTTATTTCCTCGATTTTCCTTATTTTTAGTGCGCACTGATTTATCCATTTATGATACAATACCTTGTTCTGGATTTTGCATGATGGATATGAATGAAGTTGCATCTTGAGGTTATCGCTTATGCCATTTAGAATTGAAATGATCCAAAGCGGCTTTGGAAAATCATTATATTTTGTAAAGGATGTTTTGATCCACGCACCCTGGTAACCTCTGTTAATGGGTCTTGGGAAGACAACACAATGTATACACACTAGGCCTTTGAGAAAAGATGAATGTGCAAGCTAAGGTGCATACTGCTCAATTTAACCGTATCGAAAATTGCACTTATTATTGCTCCCGTCTCTTTTGAAGTCGTATTGTGATGTTCGCTTCCACGGATGCGTTAATAACTGATATTTTAATTCGTCTCCAAATAGGGCTACTGGTTGAATGTATCTTCCCGACATCGAATTCGTATAATGTAGTAGTAAATTCCTCTTCTACTAGATTAGTTGGTTTATTTTCGGAATGTACCTCCTGGAGCAAGAAGGTTTGCTCAATGCGGTATCTAATTCGTTTGAGTTTTTCTGTTGCACACCTAAAGTACAACAGAGAAATGTTTTTATTTAAGAGAATTATTATTATCTCGATAAGGTAAATTAATGAATATATGGAGATAGCGGTGTGAGTAAATAACCAGCATTTAGGTGTGTTTATCAGAAGATGGCTGGAAGAAATTATATCTAGCCGGAATTTTGATAAACTGCAATATTATTACAAAATAAATAAATAAATGATTTGATAGTGCAGTAATTTAGGTATTGAATAAACATTGTGCCTACATCGTTTTTATTCATTGTCCAGTAGACAACGAAGTTACTCCTTTATTCCAAAAGCTCAACATATTGTTTATAAGCACAAATCTGTGCCATCCTCTTACCTGGCATAAAACTTGAGAAGTGCTTAGTAATTTTAGTCTGACGTTGAGGTTTGCGTTAGACGTCTCCTTGTCTTTCATTTTAGTTCCTAAAATTTGCATCGATTAACGATCACTCAACCGGCACTAGGAAACGCACTCCGTACACTTAAGAGCACGGAAGAAAAAGCAAGCGCGTCTATTCGGCTCAGACCGCCCCAATCCGGTGGACCAAATCTCTTGCTGGCTTGAGGTTTGATGCCCCACTCCACTGGACTGCGCGCTTGCCGGTGTGCTGGCCTAAATTTCCGAGAATTGCACTCCAGCAGCAATAGCTCGAATATCAAGTGACATTGTGGCACGGGTGATACGTGGTACGTTAGCAGCGTTGCGAGATTATGTCCCAACACATTTTTACCGAAGAGGTTACGATTCCAGGGGGGTTTCTTGACAGATGCCCACGAAAGTACAGCATTATCAGGATTAATAACAATTTCACATATACACCAAACCCTAACACACACAGTAACCTACAAGCTGTGTATGTACAGGGTCGTCTGTTATACTTTAATGGAACTCCCTGTATATTTTTGCATTTTTTGGATTCACTGTTACATTTAGAATGAAAGTATAGAAATTTGTGTCTGTCACAAACCGTTCTGCAGATGGAACCGCGATGCGAACGTTGTCACCACGATTTTGCAAATCTGTTTATTTCACGGACTATTAATAATATTCTACTAACAGACAAACTGGGAAATTTTTCGAAAAGGTGTAAAACTATACTGAATGATTAACTTACGCGAAATGAAATTTTTCTCATTTTTTTCAAATGTTTATGTAATCATTAAAATATTGTTCCATTAGTTTGTGTGTTTTTGGATTGCTGTTTTGTCAATTTTGTGTAAAATGAATTTTTCCAAAAAAACGCTTTGCTGGCTACCCGTTTGTACTGTGAACGATATCCAGAGAGAAGACAGCCGGAATGAATCGAGATATATATATATATATATATATATATATATATATATATATATATATATATATATATATATATATATATTATATGCGGTCTATTGTAAACTGTTAATAACTGTAAATAATTAAGTAACTAGTCATTGTGACAGATTAATCAAAAATATTTTGTCAAGCGTTTGTCAATATCATCTACTGTCATCGGAAAAATAAAAGTTAAATTCCGTTGTACAGGGTGTTTGCTACGGTGGTACAATAACTTAATATTTCGATTGGCCCCAACTCAATTTTTTTAAATGGAACACATTTTGTAAGTGATTCAGGTAGAGAAATAAATTCTCAGCAAGACCGTGATATGCGAATTGTAATTTTAGAAGGCTATGTTAAATGTTCCAAGAGCTTCATTTCTGCTTATTGCAAGATTATCATAAAAAAATAAGTTGATCAAATCAGCAACACAATACTATGATTTATTTTTATTAAAAAAATTTAACACCTACGTAATGAAACTAATAGAACACCAGATCAATTTACAGGTGTTCAAACATACCGCAGTTTTGTTGCAGGTACAGTTGAACTCATTCCGTAAGTGAACGTTGAACATCAATTAGCATGTCATGAGTCACGTGTCGAAAAGCATCACGAACTCTCTCTTTCATATCTTCGCTAGTAGTTGGAGGAGTTTAGTACACGATGTCCTTTATACAGCCCCAAAGGAAAAAGTCTATCACAGATAGGCCTGAAGACCTAGCAAACGAGTTCTGTGGACCACGTTGTCCAATCCAGCGACCAGGGAATCTAATATTTAAAAAAATTCGAACATTCAGCGAAGAATTTGGAAGTCCACCCATCATGTTGGTACCATAATCTAGGGACAACATTTTCAGGGGCATATTGGAGTAAATCGTTCAATTCATGTTCAAGAAAGTGGAGATACATTTGACCATTAAGATGGTTCTAAAGAAAATGTGTCTCGAGAATTCCGCCCCACACGTTGATTGACCAACGACGTTGATGATCAACTGCTCTCAGGAATTCGGGTTTATCGGTAGCGTAATAATGGAAATTTCGCTGATTAGGGATGCCTCTATTATTAAAGTCGTCTCATCGGTAAAAATGGCACAGTTTAGAAAATCTGGTTCGGCATTTAATTTATTATTAATCTACTCACAAAATTGCTTCCGGTTTTCTAAATCATGCGGAAAAAGTTTCTAATGTTTTTGGATATAGTAGGGATGGAATTTGTTACTTTTCAAAATACGGTGTACAGATGTATGACTTGCGTCAATAGTTTGTTGAGACATTTTTCGAGTGGATTAGTGAGGACTTTCAACCACTGCAGCAACAACCATTAATGCGTCTTCCCCATTGGTTATATGTCTTGCACGCATACGTTTTGTATCATTAACGCTGCCTGTTGTTTCAAACCTTCCTGTGAGTCTATCGAAGCTAACTTCGGGTGGGTGTCTTCTGTGAGGATACTTCTGAGCATAGTTTCGGGATGCAAGAAGACAGTTTTTATCACATTATCCTAATACATAGATCATATCAACACACTCTTCTTTAAAAAAATTCATTTCGATGCACAACACATAAATACTAATTTCCCGCGAATTAATATGGCAGACAATTGTTTTTGTTTTTTGCAGTTGCTATCACAGCCATCTAAAAAATTAGAGTTCGCTTAACACGATTCTGTTAACTTTAGGTATAGGAAACCCAATATAAAATCGGAAGCGAGCTTATTTCTCTATCTGAATCACTTACAAAATACAGAGTGTTACATTAAAAAAACTGAGTTCTGGCTAATCGAAACATTAAGTAACTGTACCACTTTTTCGGATGTGAGTAGATGATCTTGACAAACGTTTGAGAAAAGTTTATGATTAATCTGTCACAATGTGACTGCTGCAGATTTTACAGGTTGTATTCACATACGTCATATTTTTCCTAAAATGTTGAATAACTCTGTAACGGATGATCCTAATTAAAAAAACAAAACATTAGCAGATATGCGATTGATGACAGAGTAAAAATATTTAAAAATATACAGGGTGTTCAATTCAAAAATATTTATGCTAGGTATCCGAAAATGCAACACGTTTAATATACAAAATGAGAATTTAAGGTTTTTAAGAGATTACTCGTGCATTTGAAAGAAGTGTACGAGTATATTATGCAGACTACGAGTTTTATTTATAGAGATTTATACTCGAATGCTACAATTAGCTGCTATGAATAAATGAACTTTAAAATTCAGCTCGCGTATGTGTAAAATTTGAAATATGGATACTCAGTTTCGGAACCATACTACCTTTGATTTACCGAGTCTGAACAGACGACAAATTCATTTAAGTTGGTTTTTTAGTGTTATTCCATACTAAATCTAATTTCCCAGGATTTTCTATACTTTTAATGATTTCAATAAAGCTATGCTATTATATGCTTAAGCTGGTCCTATTAACATTTTCACCGAAACATATCTTAATAACCAAGAACACAGTAACTGATAGTAATATAGCTATGGAATAATCAATTTACAAAAATTATGAACACATATTAAAATACCATCAAAGTTATATTGCTAATTTATTTATTTGTCCTAACTGCATACTGCAGTAAGAATTTACTGATTTTTAACTAAATTATGTTTCGCTAAAGCTCTGCAATTAATATATATATATATATATATATATATATATATATATATATATATATATATATATATATATATATATATATATATATATATATATATATATATATATATATATAAATTGGGATGTGTTAATATGAATGAGATTTAAATGGCGACTTACTTTAATTAACGAGGGGAAATAAAATTATTTAAAGTTTAGTTTGAGGTAAATTTGAATTCTTATATTATATTGCACCGGATTAGCTCAGATCTCATATGGGGATAGAGTTCAGGGAATTTAGTTTGAAGTTAAAACTTTGTATCTGGAAATGTGTATAAGAAATATCCTTTATATAATTATATTGAAAGTATAAAAATAATTCTGAATGTAATTTGCTATCAAACGCATGCGTTGTAATGAACTTAAGTGAAATTAGAAACTGTCAAAGATGTCAAATGAATAATTTAGAAAATTAATGTTTAGATCCAAAATAAAATTTAGAAAAAGAAAAGAAATTAATATCTTTACAGGTGTTTACACAAGTAAATATTTAAAATTCTTAACCAAAAACATATATGTAACAAATATAAATTGCAGGAAATTTATCACAATAAGTAGGGTTATTAAGATTTGACTCACATATACTGTCCTCACGGTTGATTGATGTCTTCGGATACTCCAGTTGGATGTAGGCAATGTCCACTCGATTACAGTTGTCACCGTCACCCATATACTGCGAACTTGATTCTTGGTTGTCGAAGACACCAACTTCCAAACTTAAAGATGTTTTCTCCAAAATCGGCAAACTCCAACCACTTATTTTATTTAGGTAACTTTTATTTAAATAATTTTAAAGCTTAATGAGTGATATCGTTTTAAAATTATGTTTAAATAACCAAAATTTTGTTGATAACACTTTTATTTTTAGCTACCGATTCAATTTTGTTTAAAAGAAATTGTCCGAAGAAATAAAACAACTTTGTCCAAATAAAAGTGGGTTTTAATTTGGTAAAACGGAATTAATTTAAGTTGGATAACACAAAAGCAAATCTTTACAAAATCGTGACACAAATTAACACGAACAAAAATATTTTCAAAAACGACAGGTATCGGAGACCGAATTATTTATTTCAAACCGTCGATATAAAACAAGTGCTCTCGAACGTATTCTTCGTAACGTAAAACTCTTGACGAATTTAAATTAGGTTATGAACTTACTCTTTAACACAAATTTCACAACACTGTTTTAACCTTTTACACTTTTGAACAAATTCTAGAGAGAGATTGATTTCCTGAGCGCTTGCTTTTATATGTTTCTGGTTGTTACCAAAAATTCATTTTTTTTTACAGCCATATTGCAAAAGTAACTATGGCTATGATTGGTGGATTACAAATTGGACACAAATGGAAATTTGGCCGTAACTTTCTTATGCATAATCGGAATTGAAAATTAAAAACGGAAATGAAAACTACGTAAAATTTTGAACAAAAAGACACCTAGCAAGCTATAATTCCTAACATTAATATACGAAGTAACCTAATCTAACTTAAATAAGCTTCTAATTATGTACACTTACAAGCTATACTAAAACTAATTGCAAAAATGGAATTCTGAGAACATTTTACACTAGAATACATATCTTTTGTGTTGGAAATATTTAATTTAAAGAAATTTATTAGCTTTTGTAATTTTATCTAAAATTCACCTCAGATTTAACATAATTTTGCGGAGAAAAGCGCTGTATCCTTATAAAAACTGTGTCATATTAAGAAAGAACATCTATTATTTGCTTTAAGAGCAAAATCTAAGTCTAATAATGTGGAAAAAGTATAAAATTATGTAAAAAAAACTAAAAATTACAACCTAACCAAACTTAAATCTAAAAATGAAAATAATTTATATTTAAAAATGTTTTTAACACTTGAAATGTTATGTTTAAGGTTTGTACTTATTGTCTTTATTATTCTCACTAATTATTTGCAATGCATAATGTTATATAATGTTGCATTGAAAAAGTTTCATCGTCTAACACTCTTATTAAATGTTTCACTATATAAATGTACGGCACTATAAATGTCTGTATATCATAATGTTCTAAATGTTGTTCTTATTGTTAAACTTTTAACATAATTTTTGTCACTAATTCGCTTCCAAAAATATGTGCGAAAAATGTCTAAACTGTCCATATTATAACCCTTTTATTAAATTTTTGTATTTCCTGCATTCAAAAACTAAACATACACTATCCCTAACATAATCCTAACTATATAGTCCATGTTTAAACACCTGTAAAGTGTTCACTTGCCAAATTACCCTTGAAAAATTGACTTTTATTGCAATAATTGCAATACTAAAATGACTTTACGAAAATGGTTATATTTAACATTCTTGACAATGTTGTTAGCATCAAATTGCTTTTTATGATGAAACCAAACTAAGTAAATGATATTCAGACTAATTTATACCAAATAAATTTATTTTAATCACATCGTGAACCAGATTTATATAAAATAGTGTCTTGCACTTGTATCGAGCTAGAAATCACCCCTTTTTATTACCCAAATGTCATGTAAGCTGTCCGATACTTCTATTACCTCTTTCTGAACATCTCAATATATATATATATATATATATATATATATATATATTAGCGATTAATAGAAATCTTGTTAATTACCAATATGTTAATATTCCACAATAAATATTACCAGCTTGACCATTTACACTTTTGAAAAATGTGTGTCCATTAAGGCAGCCTTGTATAATTGATTGTACAAAAATGTGAACCAAATCAATTCTAAAGATTATATTTAATGATTGTCGATGGTGAGTGTTAGACTTATTAAGATGTTTCTGATCAGTTTTTTTAATAAAATTGGAATAGTAAGAAATTAAGTATTTCGACGCCATGGTGTTCAGGGTATTATGAATTGCATTAAAACACACACTTGCTAGTACATAACTAGAATACTTAGGTTTTGGGTTTTGAAATGGTGTAAAATATAACAAATCACCCTGCACATCGGATGGTCAGTCTTTTTTTATTATAAAACGTTAACGTCCAAACCATCCCCGGTCTACCCTAGTGATAAGATCTTAATTTTACCATCTTAAAGAATTCTTAAAGATATTACCACTACTGAGGGCGATAACTGTGATTGTTATCGAAACGTATAGATAAAACCAGAAACCTAAGTATTCTAATTATGTACTAACAAGTGTGTATGTTAATGCAATTCATAACACCCTGAACACCATGGCGTTGAAATACTTAATTTCTTACTATTCCAATTTTATTAAAAAAACTTATCATAAACATCTTAATACGTCTAGCACTCACCATCTACAATCATTAAACGTCATCTTTAGAATTGATTTGGCTCACATTTTTGTACAGTCGGTTATTATACAAGACTGCCTTAATGGACACACATTTTTCAAAAGTGTAAATGGTCAAGCTGGTAATATTTATTGTGGAATATTAGCATATCGGTAATTAACGAGTTTTCTATTAATAGCTAATATTCATATTAATTGCAGAGCTTTAGCGAAACATAATTTAGTTAACAATCAGTAAATTCTTGCTATGGTTAGGACAAATAAATAAATTAGCAATATAACGCTCAAGATCGAGCTGTGCTTAATTAATCTTTATGGTATTTTAATGTGTTCATAATTTTTGTAAATTGATTATTTGATAGCTATGTTACTATAAGTTACTGTGTTCTTGATTAGATATACCTAATCAGTAAGACAAGCATACTTAGTAAACAATGGTAGTCATGTTTCGCTGAAAATGTTAATAAGACCATCTTAAGCATAGAATAGCATAGCTTTATTGAAATCATTAAAAGTATATAAAATCCTGGGAAATTAAATTTAGTATGGAATAACACTACAAAAACAACTTAAATGAATATGTGGTCGTTTGTTATCTCATTAGATAATTATGTGTACTTTGGTAGGTATATAAACGTTCGTTGACTTACGTATGTAAATAAGTATGACTGATATAAATTAAAGAGTCCATATCAATGAATAAAAACAAAAGGTGTAGTTTCTTTAAGTAATTTTGACGAGATTTACATCGAAAAGAACGGTTTGCACTAGTCTGAACTTATTTTACAAAAGCCAATCTTCTTTTCAGGCTCTGAGTTGTAAATCAAAGGTAGTATGGTACTGAAACTTACTCTGAGTATCCATATTTCAAATTTCACACATACGCGGGATGAATTTTAGAATTCATTTATTGATAGGAGCTAATTGTAGTATTCAAATATAAATCTCTATAAATAAAAATTGTAGTCTGCACGAGTAATTTCTTACAAACCTTAAAATTCTCATTATGTATAATTGACTTCTTCTCCGTAACCTAAAATTATCTACAGTTCTACACGGTGTTGCATCTTCGGATACCAGCATCTAACTTAAATATTTTAGAAATGAACAACCTGTATATTTTTAAATATTTTTACTCTATCAATCGCATATCTGCTAATGTTTTGTTTTTTTAATTAGGATCATCCGTTACAGAGTTATTCAACTTTTTAGGAAAAATATGACGTATGTGAATAAAACCTGTAAAACCTGCAGCAGTCACATTCTGACAGATTAGTCATAAACATTTTGTCAAACGTTCGTCAAAATCATCTAATCACATCCGAAAAAGTGGTACAGTTACTTAATGTTTCGATTAGGCAGAACTCAGTTTTTTTAATGTAACACCCTGTATTTTGTAAGTGATTCAGATAGAGAAATAAACTGGCTTCCGATTTTATATTGGGTTTCCTATACCTAAAGTTGACTTTTAAAATTATTGTAGTTTTAAAATAACTGAATCGTGTTATGCGAACTCTAATTTTTTAGATGGCTGTGATAGCAACTCTAAAAACGAAAACAATTGTCTGTCATACTAATTCGCAGGAAATTAGTAATTGTGTGTTGTGCATCAGAAAGGATTTTTCTAGAGAAGAGTGTGTTGATATGATCTATGTATTAGGATAATGTGATAGGAACTGTCTTCTTGCATCCTGAAGCTCTGCTCAGAAGTATCCTCACAGAAGACACCCACCCGAAGTTAGCTTCGATAGACTCAAAGGAAGGATTGAAACAACAGCCAGCGTTAATGATACAAAACGTATGCGTGCAAGACATGTAACCAATGAGGAAGACGCATTAATGGTTGTTGCTGCAGTGGTTGAAAGTCCTCACTAATCCACTTGAAAAATGTCTCAACAAACTGTTGATGCAAGTCATACATCTGTACACCGTATTGTGAAAAGTAACAAATTCCATCCCAGCCATATCTAAAAATACTAAAAACTTTTTCCGCAAGATTTGTAAAGCCGGCAATTTCGTGGGTGGAGTAATAATAAATTGAATGCCGAACCATACTTTCTAAGCAGTGCCTTTTTTACCGATGAAAGACTTTTAGTAACAGAAGCCTCTCTAATCACCAAAATTTTCTTCATTACGCAACCGATAAACCTGAATTCCTGAGAGCAGCTGATCATCAACATCGTTGGTCAATTATCGTGTGGGGCGGAATTGTCGATACACATTTTTTTAGAACCATCGTAATGGTCAAATGTATGTCCACTTTCTTGAACATAAATTGAACGATTTACTGCAATATGCCCCTGAAAATGTTGTCCCTAGATTGTGGTACCAACGTGATGGTTGCACCTCCACATTCGACGCTGAATGTTCGAATTTTTTTAAATATTAGAGTCCCTGGTCGCTGAATTGGACGACGTGGTCAACAGAACTCGTCCGCTAGGTCTTCAGGCCTATCTGTGATAGACTTTTTCCTTTGGGGCTGTATAAAGGACATTGTGTACTAAACTTCTTTAACTACTGGCGGACATATGAAAGAGAGAGTTCGTGATGCTTTTCGCCAAGTGACAGATAACATGCTAATTGATGTTCAACGTTCATTTAGGAATGAGTTCAACTGTGCCAGCAACAAAATGGCGGTATGTTTGAACACCTGTAAATTGCCCTGGTATTGTGTTAATTTCATTACGTGTTAAAATTTTTTAATAAAAATAAATTGTTGCTGTGTGTTGCCGATTTGATCAACTTTTTTTATGATAATCTTGCAATGAGCAGAAATGAAGCTCTTGGAATATTTAACATAGCCTTCTAAAATTACAATTCGCATATAACGGTCTTGTTGTTCTTATAAATGTAATAATTTAAAAAGTGGCAATTTTAAGTATAGGAAACCCAATATAAAATCGAAAGAGAATTTATTTCTCTCCCTGAATCACTTACAAAATGTATTCCATTTAAAAAAATTGAGTTATGGCCAATCGAAATATTAAGTTAGTGTACCACCGTAGCAATCTCCCTGTACAACGGAACTTAACTTTTAATTTTTCTGATGATAGTATATAATCTTGACAAACGTTTGACAAAATATTTTTGATTTATCTGTCAAAATGTGACCGCTGCAAGTTTTACTCGTTTTGTTAGCATACGTCATATTTTTCATAGAACGTTGAATAACTCTGTAAAGGATAATCCTAATTTAAAAAACAAAACATTGCCAGATAGGCAGTTGGTGATGGAATAAGAATTTTTAAAAATATACAGGGTGTTCAATTTAAAATGTTTAAGTATATATATATATATATATATATATATATATATATATATATTGTTACGTGTTTAAAAGGGGAGCTGAAAGAAAAGGAAGAAGGAAAGGTACCTCTGCTCATTCACACCGAACTAGCTGGGGTGACAGAAGAAGGATGATAAATATGCCGGCGCCAAGAGCCGCTCCCCTAAATAGGGACAAAATTCACCGCTCTCCCGACTCTTGGACAGTGGTACAGAATGGAATGAGCAAGGAGATTGTAGGAAAAGCGAAGTACACCAGGAAATAGAAATAATAACACTACTGTAGTGCGAAAGAAACAACAGTATAATATTTTATTTTCACAATCAAAACCAAATCGTTGAGGGTGTGGATCGAATTAATCCACAACAAAAACAATAGATGTAAATATCTCAAACGTACAAAAAAAAATTCAATACCGTTCGCAAGCAAAATAATTTTATTCTGGGTTCGTCACCTGTGAACCAGTAATTTGTTTATTTACTTTTTTTTTAAACAAAACTTAAACATCCCCTTTTCAAGAGAAGGATTTCCTTTGTATACCTAAAAAGAACATCTATCGACGCCTATACAAAGCGTAAATTATTACCAAATAATAATTAAAAAAAACTTGCGGCGATTTACATAAAACAGCTAACAAAGGAATAATTTTTATATTGCGCAAAAATTTTATAGCTCAGCAAATGCAATAAAAACATGTTTATATAACGGTTAGTTAGGCTACTTTGTAATTACTTTTACGCATCCCAATTAAAGTGATGTCGCGCACAACACAAAAATGGCAGCCAAAGTAGGTACAATTAGATGTTACTATTATAATCACAAAACAAAATGGGGGAAGAAAACAATGATAAAAGGACAGATATTGAAGGTCACGTGGTTGTGAAGTGAAAGATTAACGATACAGCAATAAGGATATAGTGATAACAGGTATACAAATATAGGTTAAGATATTATCGCAACTGACTAATTGGTTTACATTATTTTTTGCAGGTGTACTTCATCATTACTTGTCTAAAGGTTTACACAATAGTTATTCAATTAAAGCTCATGTGACAATAGAAATAGAACGATCTAACCTTTGTATAAGTAATGCCCTCGGATCACGAACATATGCAGAAATTGTCACGATCTTGTTTTATTTTAGTTACGATTCAGAAGTTGAACCAGAATAGTACTTGAATGTAGATAATATGGAGGTATTAGTTGAAGTTAAATCGTTGACGCTAAAAGGAGAAGGTAATTCGTTGAAGCTAAAAGGAGAAGGTAATTAACATTATGTAAGTAAATAATCTTTATTCGTTACCACTTAGATGGAACCGGCCCAATGAGAATCTATCGAAGTGCTTTCCTTGCTTTACGAAAGCATCAATAATTCATGTCTTGATTAAAACGTCTTCAAACGCTAGAAATGAAGTCAGGTATTACTAACAAATCAGAGAAATTCACCGGTAACTTACTCGATCTTGCCGAAGAAGAAAAAAATTTTCTAAAACCGCATGTAAGCGAGCAACAAAACTTGTAGATAATGATTAGAAAAGCACCAATTGTTTTATTGCAAATTATGCTTCTTGGAGATATATCCGATTATTTAAATCGTATAGTAATATAAAGTAATTTTTCAAGAAGACATCAAAAATTTTCAACGTGGCAAAATGGACGCCACAGGAAAGAGTGAAGACGTAATTTTTACGTTAAAGTTGTACTATCCAAAACCTATTATATCGACCTTTATCTATCAATAAAAACAAAAATGCTAACGCCATCTAGAGAGGACTTCTAAAAGCTTGTAATACACCTTAATTACCTATATTTTAGGATACGTCACTAGAGGGAGTAACAATGCAGATTTTAAATGAAATATTATATAAATGTGAATTTATAACGTTTGAATAACCAAAGGTACGAAAATTTATATTAGGCTAATAGTAAAATTATTTAGAAATATTATGTGGTTCAAGCTATGAACAGAAACAACGTAAGCATTCCTAGAAAGAAGGTTTGAGTAAACATGTACAACTTGTATAGAAATTTACAGTGAAATAACAAAGTAACCTAAATATACAAGACCCAAATTATTTCGTTACAATATATATATATATATATATATATATATATATATATATATATATATATATATATATATATATATATATATATATATATAAATGTGCCACGTATAACATTAAGGAAGTTACAAGTATTTAATTATTCCACACTTAAATTCAAATTTTCAGTAGAGCTCATCGTTAATGGTTATGTTTGATTTACATATGTAACAAACTAAATGTTGATATCCTTAATAATAATTATCAATGGTTTCAAATAGATCTTAAAAATAATTTATTGTAGATTAGTGTAAATTTCAATTTCTCTTCCCACATTTATAGTATATATATATATATATATATATATATATATATATATATATACAGGGTGCGGCATTAGTGCGTCGATGTACGATATGTCCGTTATTAAAAGATATCAAAAAACGTTATTTACAAAACTTATTTTCGTATTTACATGGTGTTACATATTACCAGGGTGAACCAAACATGCTTTTTTAGATGGAGCACCCTATATATTATTTCAAATTTAGATTAATCTCCCCCGTACTTCAAATATAGGGTTCATTACGTGGTATTTCAAAAGTTACGGTCAATTGTACACGAAAATCATTCTCATTTCAACGTCCTGTACGCTCTAGACAGAACAACCTAACAATAATTTTTTCCAGGCATAACTTTTTGACATTGGTACAGTGTTACGAGAAAGTGCTATTTCTTTATCATTGCACCAATTGAATACAGAACGAGCCAAAACTCGAACACATGAATTTGTCAATTTTTTCAAATGAATCACCCTGTATTTTATTTTAAAAAGTGAAAATACACTTTATGTTCTTGCATTTTTATTAAGCACTCCCTATAGCTAAAATCGTTAATTTCTGAGATATTTTCAATTTAATAACAGAAAGAGAGTTTTTTTAAATATTTCTATTATAACAAGTTAGCCGCTATTGGTTACTTTAATGCATACCCTAAATTTCCCATGCGAGCGGCTGTTACAGAATTAGGTGTTGATCAAACATCTGTATAAAAATTGTTAGTAAAAAATAATATGCATCCCTATGAATTTTTGTGAATTCTTAATGGTGAAGGGTCAAGAAAATTGCGCCTGTTTAAAATTTGGATGGATGATGCTAAATTTGATCGGGAGGGTCTAATTAATACTCACAATTGACATTTTTGGGCTGATAGAAATCCTGTTGTGTTTCGTGAATGCATTTAGTGTAAATGTTTTTTGTACTCAAAACCAATGAATTGAGATTTAGTACTTATAGGAAATCACTAAACAGTGATTAATACAGTTATAGTCGACTGACTAGACAATTTACCATTAGCTAATTCAAGACACTTGGTGGTATCAACGAGATGGTGCGCCCGCTCATTAAACATATTGATACTGAAGCATTGACAAATATATTAGAGTATCTATGGCGTTTGTGATCTTGGGATTGGGAAGCTTGATCCTCAGATATCTTTCTTTAGGGTAAAATAAAGAAAAAGTCTTTTAAATTTAGCATAAATATTTTTTATATTTAAGGTTAAAAAAAAAAGAAATTTATGGTGGAGAAGCTATCAATACAATCGATGAGTGTAAACATAATATTAATCAGGCGTTTGCAGAGATTGGACCACGTCAAATTGAAAGTGCCATATTATAAGTCGAAGATAAACTTATTAAATATATTATTAATGGGGACGCAGTTTGAGCAGTTAATAAAAATTGTTTATATTTCACTTTTTTTTATTGTTTTGCTTGGTTTTTCTTCTAAATGCTATCTTGTTGTTTTGGTTCATTGTGCTCATAATACAGATACATCAAGCGGCCAAATGAGATCCAAATCAGTAAAGACTCGACTGTAAAATTTTGAAGTGTGTCGACAAACGTTATATTACCGATGTGACTAGCGAATGATTTGGTGTTGGTCCAAAAAGCGAGCCAAAGCTTGGAAACGGCTCCGTTTACGGATAAGGGTCTTGGTAACACAAGTTGTTGATTTTTGAATTTGTAGAAAATAGGATCATTCAATTTGAAATAAGCAAGTTAAGGATGTTTGAAATCATGTACCTCCAGAGGCATATTTTAGGATTTGTTAAGGACTTTTTTAGAATGCCAATAAATCACAAGGGTACTTATTAGGGCCCCTCCGGAACCCAAAATTCGTAGCGGTGAGGGCGCAACACCGATTTGCGTGGGAGTCTACTGTAAAGATCCAGACCCTTATCCTTAAAATCCAAAGATCCAGATCCTTATCCTAATAAACTTTCCTTAATTAAATCCTAAACATCCCCGCAATTGTATTCCTATATGTTCAAAGTCCGTCAATTTTTCACAAATCCCACCATTTCCAATTACTGATGATAAAATTTATATCCAGCTCCATCCCTATAAAAGCGACCGAAAATTTAAATTAACTCTCTTCTCTTTCGAGAAACCAAACCTGAATCCTCTCTTCTCTTTGAGAAACCAACTTGCCTAATCGTCCTCTCTTTCGAGAAATTCACCAGCCTGACCCTCTTCTCTTTCGAGAAACCAAACCTGATTTATTTCCTAATAAACCAGAACGCCTGAATCTAACTTACATATACACAACCAGTACACGTTCATCCACCTCCTGGTGTCAAAAACTTGGAGACGGCACACACAAGTTTTGAAATACACATTCAAACACCCTTACTAATAATAAAACTAAATAATAGAACGGATTAATAAAATTTAATAAATTAACTCTGACAATTTATTAAGGATTTGTTATTAGGCCGCCAAATCTTGGAAGCATTAATTATTTAATTCCATAATACAGAAAGAAGACAACGTGCCAGGAGAACTTCCTAGTCCGCAGGCGATACCAGCCCATTTCTTTTATGACATATTTTTATTTAAGCTTTGAAGTACATTTTATTTTATTTTGTTAAACATATTGTACTATTAAAAAGTTATTTATGTGGAATAAATCCCAGTTTAGATTGGTTGTGTTGTAAAACTGTATTTAAGACAAAACTCACCCCCAACTTCTGACTAGAGTAAACCGTGGTCAAAAATACAAAAATTTATTTTTATAACACTCCTTTATAAAAGAGGGTGTTATACTACAGCAGCAGTTAAAATTTTCTAATTTTTCGAAATAACTCGGAAAAAGTAAAATTTAAAATTAAATTAATCAGAGAATCCCAAAATGGTAAAAAGATGTAGCTACTTCCCGTATTACCCAAAATGCCACAAAGTTAAAAACATTTTCTGAATGTAGATTAGATCGGTAAAGATTTATGTCATTTTTTCAGATTTTCATAGTTGCCAAATCAAATAACAAGAATATTCCTCAATCTTAGATAACAAATTAAAAAGCTGGAAACCAGTGGTTCCGCGAATTTATGAAAAGACATAAGGAACTGAGTGTTAGAAAACCTGAGGCAACTAGTCTTTCAAGAGCTACAATCTGCAACAAATATACCCTTGGAATTTTTTTTATTAATTTAAAGGAAGTTATGTTGAAATACAAGATTACTGCCGCACATATTTATAACATGGACGAAACCGGTAATTGCACTGTTCAAAATACTACAAAGATAATTGCACCTAAGGGCCAAAAACAAGTAGGAGCTGCTATATCTGGCGAAAGGTGATCGAACGTAACTATGATAGCCTGCATCAACGCTTTAGGAAACAGTGTACCGCCCATGCTCATTTTTCCTACGGTTAATTTCAAACCATATATGATGAGTAGTGCGTCAGCCCATTCAGTTGGATCTGCACATATATCTGGATGGTTCTGTAAGCCACTTTGCTTACGATAATTAAATTGGTTTATTTTAATTGGCCTCGGTCTAGCTCACTCGGGTCTTGCACTACCAAGGCAGGGTTGGGTTCGCTTGGATAAACAGTTTTGACTAATTACCGTTCACGCTAAATGATTGTAATATAATGGTTTAAACTTATATTACCTATTTGCTACACAACTAAATAACCCTAGGTGTTTGAACTTAACTTACTAACGACAAAAGAATAAAATATGTACAACAAATGAAGTAAATAAAGCAGGAAATTCTCTTTTTTCTCGACGCCCTGCCTGGATGGACGCCCTGGACGGCAGGTGGTCTTTTATAGGCTCCTGAGACATTTCTGTAGGAATTAGAATTAACATTACCTTTATATGTTTATTAGGCACTACTATACTATACCAAAAAAGAACGCAAAAGAATGACATAATTTATTAAGAACTCTTAGGCGTGCTATGTAAACGGGAGCTATCGGGTGCCGTTTTGTAATGTTACCGGTATTACATAAGTGGAGGACAAGGCAACGATCGCGCCTGCGTTTGTGAGAAAGTCAATTCCGAAGAAAAATCAATAATTTAAAGTAAAGTTTGTGCGCATGACTACTTTCATATACGAGTTGCTTTCAGCGAATGATTATTAAACAAATTTTTATATTTGTAGGGTATAAACATGTAATTGTTACTGTCTACTACAGTCGTACTGGGTTCGGGTTGATTAATTACGCAAGTTTTTGCTCTAATTATTAGGAAGTAATAAATCTAATATTGAATGTTAACTAAAGAACGACAGGATATTTTCAGCATTAATTCGATTACACGTTTAATACGTACGAATTTCTTTACTTTACACGAGTCTTATTCTAATTGTTTAGCTGGTAAACAACTAAGCTTATTATTTACACAAGCTATTAACACTACTGTTCCGGCATTAAATAACTATTTCAATTATTTAGAACGAAATAAACTAACGTTTAGAATTTACTCTATTAATTCCCGTCTTAAAAGGAACAGATAACTAATACGTGCCAATTCTCGCGTTTGATTTCAATCCGTTATCAGGTGTTCAACCCTCCTGGGACGAGTTATTTCAGGATTATTAGGAGCCATTAAATATGTAAAGTACAGACAGGAACGTGTAACGTTTTGTTTTTTTGTAACTGGCGGATCTCTCCCGAAGCAGCTTCTGGAAGTAGCGTTATCTGCGGTTGCAGGCAATTTTGGCTTATTTATATTGCCTTGTGTGAGGCGTGGTTGTGTAATATGTGTTTAGGTGAAGGGCCATAAGCCATAAGAATCTGGGACTAACCCGTACTGTGCTGTATAAATGGATCCTCCGGAGGCTGGTATAATTAAGGAAACTGCCTTTCTTCACAGCGGAGTAAGTGAAAGATCACTCCGGGCGTCAAAGCCCGTCGTAACACCGTCCGATTTGTGTATTTTGTAATAATTGTTTGTGATGGCTTCGGGATCTAAGCCCGTCGTAACATCGGTTGGTTGGTGTATTAGGTGATATTTGTTTAAGATGACTCCGGGATCTAAGCCCGTCGTAACATCAGCTGATTTGTGTATGGTGTAGTATTTGTTTAATGTGCAATAAAACTCACGTGCTTTTAACCTCCGAATAGATCAAGCAGCAGCTTGATTATATGGAGCTGATTTTCAGGTGAAGGCGGCGAAGTGACACCACAAAAGATACACGACGGTTTAGGACGAACGAATACGGCAATCGACAGGTCGCCGACCACACAAGTCACAAGCTGCAACCTCTCGACCTCCAGTTTTGGGCCTTATAAACAATACTATAATACTGCTTGTGACGGATGGCTTTTAAACCATCCAGGGCAAACAGTAACAATATATAATATCGCCGAGTTAGCTGGCAAAGCATATCAACTGGAATTTACGCCCAAAAATATCCTGTCGGGGTTTAGAGTATCGGAAATTTGGCCTCTAAACGAACATATTTTTGGACATGATGAATATCTTTCTTCATCAGTAACCGATCGAGAGTATTCTAGCGTTGTAATTGGATTGTTGCCTCCTACAACAGATCTGAATGTTTCAGTAGAACAATCAAGTAAAGATGCTTCATAATTTACTTCTCCTGAAGAAATACGACCATATCCAAAGTCACAAAAGCGTGCCGTACAAGTCACTAAAAACCAAAAGTTGAACCGATACTCCTGAAAAGGACGAAATTGAACGAATCTTTAATGAAAGACAACGAAAAGAAGATC
This sequence comes from Vesta saturnalis, assembly GCA_036346205.1. Taxonomy (NCBI): domain Eukaryota; kingdom Metazoa; phylum Arthropoda; class Insecta; order Coleoptera; family Lampyridae; genus Vesta; species Vesta saturnalis. The sequence goes on along the minus strand of JARFJB010001918.1, from coordinate 831,051 downwards.
TAAAAATAAAAGCAAACAAACTGTCCGCAACCTCAAAAGGAAAGCTGCAGTTGAAGTAGAAACATCTGATGAAGATGACACCTATTCCACCAGTTCAGATAGTTCGGAGATATCTGATGAGATTGGTCAGCCTGTGGAACACGAATTTGATAACAGCGTTTTAAAACAGGGTGATTATGTGTCAGTGAAAGTAGCAGGACAAAAGCAACGCATTTTTATGCAGCGTAGATAATACATATCGCAAGTGACGAATTTCAAGTCAAATATTTAAAACGGTTCCTTTCCACAAACAAATCCATAAAAGAAAGTGATGAAATATTTTCCTTGACAAAGAATGCATTGTTTCATCTCTGCCACAACCTATCCATCAACGTTTGTCAGGAAGACAAAGAAGTGTGTTAACTTTTGGTTACCATGTCTTTTGTAATATTTTGTTAAATAAACCCTTAAACGTAATTTAGAATTTTCCTTTTTTGCTTTTCCTGTACAAGGCCCAAGGTACAATACACCATGGCTTAAGGTACAACACCTCTTGTACCTTGGGCCACTTTATCTTTTAAATGACAAAAATTTATTTTTTAAATAATGATCAAAATAATCGATTACATCGATAGAAGGTATTGTAACGGGAGCTTCAAAAAAATCAAAAGTTCGCGCTAAATTATACTAGATTATGTATCTGTATATTATTTTTCTGGATAAAGAAATAGTTATTGTATAATTATATTTGAATGTAATTAATATCAAGATGAAATGAGTTTATTTCAATAAGTTACCTATATGTTCGATTTGAAAATATTTAAAATACGCGGCATTTGTAAGTGTATTTTTGTATTGGAAGGGATGAGGCGCTGTCATAATAATGATGTGCAGTATTTAAAGGAGTCGCATGAAATAAGCGATCAAGAAGAGTCGCGTAAAATAAGCGATCAGAGTTGGTAGTTGTCGGTCGATTGACTCCGCAGCATAAGTGACATTGTATAGTCACGCGGCCTTATAAAGTGTGAAAATTACAAATAAAAATTAATTAGCTGTATAATAGGGAAGAAGTAGAAAATTAGATTCCTTATTAAAATAATAAAAAGTGGTAGTTGATGATAATACAAATTGCACCATAATTTGAGATTCGCATTAAGGGTGACGTAGTAAGTGAAGATAACGCGTTTATATGTATCAGAGCCGTAATCAATCGCGTTTAAATAGTGAACAATAAATATAATAGACAGTAACCCATCCAAATTAGTAAATCAAAGTATAAAGGACAATAACTCGAATTCATTGATGTATAAAAGGGTAGCATTCGTAGTTTGTAAATAACTTGCGTTTTGTTGCGCAAGCTACTAAAGTAAAGTAAAAACTGGACAGTGTAAATATATCAAGCAGTTGTTTAGAAAAAAAATTAAATTATGGAAAAGAAGTTGGAAGCGACCTCTATAGCAAAGAAATAAGGAGAACGAAGGAAGCGGTTCCAAGTTGGCAGGAAGGTGACATCATCGGAGGAGCAGTTACACAACCTAATTCGGGCCTCTTTACCGGTCAAAGGAACGCAAGCATTACATCATCAGTTTTTACCAAAAATAACAAGTAAGAACCCTTTTTGTTTATGTGAATAAATAAAACGTTTTTGTGTTTGATATTCTCGAAACTTAACATTTGACTATAACAATTAAACGAAAAACAATACGATTAATTCCGATAAAGGTTTTACATGTTAGTTTTAAGAATATTGTTTTACATTATAGGTTTGATTTTTGTATATATTTGTAAACAACGTATTGATGCATTTTCGTTCAGGTTTGGAACTTAATTAAATGAGTATAACGTGTGATTTACTTTTATTGCTAAAGATTATTAATATTAAAATCTTATACAAATATTGAACATATAAATGCAGAAAGAGGTCAACTCAATAGGAATTGTAACCAATTAAGAAACGAATTCGCAAACGTAAATCTTAAAATTCATTTACGCAAACTGAAATTAAATAGCAAGCGTAGTAAAATTTAACTAGTAAATGATATATTTATAAATTGAACCCATTCAGTTTGAATGAAACTTAACAAAAAATAATCATTTTAAGTTTCACAACAACAATATTAAATTTTATTCAATAATGTTGAAATTATAAAAAAGTTTAAAAGAACTCAAATCTTATTTTTTGGAGCGGGTTTAAACCAACTAAAGTAATATCCAAGGGTATTACGCCCGTTGTAGCATCCTAGGGTTGACATCGAAATATTAAAATTTTGAACATTAACATTTTTTTTTCTGTTTCATGGTTCTCCGCGAGCACCAACTGATTGTAGTTTCTATTTCTAGTCTTCTAATATTTCCACTAGCCCAGACAACCATCACTTTACCATAGATACAATCTCAAAAACTAAAATCAGATTCTAATACACATGCTTTGTGTTAGAATTAGTTGTAAGGCGGAGTTAGCAAGGATCTAAATCCTTCCCAAAACAACATTTACTTTAGCATTGGAACAAACCACAAAGCCGATGTTAACACAGACAGGTTTAAACCTGTCTTGTGTTAAAACAGGTTTAGTATTACTACATATTTAGTATACACAACTGTTATTATTAATTTCAACGTTGTAATGAAATCATAATGCCAGCGTTTGTGTGTTTGTGTCACGTTACCATAAAAAATGTAAGAAGCCAAGTAAAAAGTGATAATTAAGTGATGCAGACGATTAGTTGGAAACCTTGCCTAAGTACCTATTTGATTGAAAAAATTACTTCACTTCGTTACTTTTTCATTCTCACTAGAGCGTTAACACAATTTAGAGTTCAAGAGCCTATCTTAATCAAAAACAAATTATGACACTAACAAATTAATGTTGCACTAAAAAAATTACTATTGCTTATAGATACAAGATTGGCAGAAACGTACATTAGGTATTTGAAAGTTTTGTTCATGTGTAAATAACATGTTAACTCTAAACGTTCATGTAGTATTTATATCTGTTACATTACGTGCCACGTGTCCACTTTAGTTTATTTTTTTTTAATGTGGGAAAATAACATAGAAGCACTCTGATCGCTAAAAGCCATAAAAGGTTACTAATGGGAGAAACCCGAATATGAGAGATTGCAAGTCAAGAGTCACGAAATTAAGCCAAATATGAAATAAACAGTAATTTTCAAATTTGAAGCTTCAAAAGAGTAACACGCACTAGTAGAAATGCTAGTTTGGTGGCCTATACTGCATTAAAATATAATTTTGGAATTAAATTATCTTGTTTTCTGTAACTGAATAGTAGGAAGTATACAATATCTTTGAAGCGTAAAGAATTTCACAATTTTCTGAAATATTAATAATTATTTTATATTTCTGTACTTTTTAATTTGTGTCATTTTATGATATAAGCATAAAGAAACGAACTGTAGAAACCTTGTTAAATTCACGACTACAAAATGACATATCGAGTAATTTCTTCATTTCTAATTACGTTCATGTCTGTTAGAATGTTACGGTAATTCGATTTCTTTCTCAATAGTAGGTAAGTTGTGGATTTTCAACGTCTAACGTACCTACATTTAGATTGATGAAAAAGAGAACCACAAATTACATCGTCATCTTCGTTACATTTAATGAGAAAATTTAACTTAAAAGGAAATTTGGGAACATCAAAATTATCCATCATACAGAACTGCTTAATGCAGAATATATTAAAGTTTTAAACCTTTGTTTGTACTTAATAGAAAATATATTTGAATAATTTCCGAATGATCAACATTAAATAAAGGGTAGGCGAAATTCCATTATTCGTAATTCAAAACAAAAGAAACTAACATAAAGGTTTTAATAGTATTAATGTTTCAAATATAATTTCACAGATGTTTATATAAATATTTATTTCTCAACGCGTTTCAGTGCAACAAGGATCATTATCAAGAGTAGTTATGGTAACCAATCATTAAGCTAAGACAGCAGACTTACCTGATTATTCATTAAATATTCTTTCTGTTTGTGTTTAGAAATTTTCGATGCTTAAAACTATAGTGTTAACTCTCGAACAACCATTCCACGTTAATATAAATATATATATATATATATATATATATATATATATATATATATATATATATATATATACACAGGGTTCCCCATAATAGGCTACCCATTTTAATATTTGCATTAAAATTTTTTAGTTAACAAAACGAACTATTTATTATACTAAATTACAGCTAACTCTTTGGGATCTATGATAACTTATAAATATTTGGCTAATTTAATTTAACTTTTAAAAATCACGTCTTCTAAATGACCTCCACCAACTTCAACACATTTTTCAATATTAGATAAAAAGTGGTTCATTACACGGCATAGCAAACCTTCGTCTATTCCTTCAACTTCTTCACGAATTTTGACTTTGAGTTCCTCGATTGTACCTGGACGACTCGCAAACGCTTTGGCTTTTAAATATCCCCACAGGAAAAAATCGGGTGCTGTTAAGTCGGGGGACCTCGAAGGCCAAGGCAAATCTCCGAATCGAGAAATGAATCGGCCATTAAACATTTCTCGCAGAACACTCATTGAGTTTCTGGCGGTATGAACTGTTGCCCCATCTTGTTGGAATAGTAAGGCATTGTTTAGTAATCCTCGTTTATTTAATTCTGGAATGAGGAATGTCTCTAGCATGTTTACGTAGCGCTCGAATGTTACTGTTACAGCGCGGTTATTTTCATCCTCAAAAAAATATGGACCAATAATACCAAAAGATCCTACGCTACACCATACAACAACTTTTGGATTATGGAGGTTCTGTGTAAAGATTTCACGAGGATTTTCATTTGACCAGTATCTAAAATTCTGTTTATTAACCATGCCGTTCAAATAAAAATTTGCTTCGTCGCTCATTAGGAGACTGTGAATTGCTCCTTGATGTAAATCCAAAAATTCTTGACAAACTGCTAACCTTGCTCCTTTATCTTGATTGCTAACGTGCTGTGCCATTTGGTATTTATAGGGATGAAATTTTAAATCCCTTTGAAGAATGCGATCTAAGCTTCCCTTTGATATTCCTAGGACAAGGGTTTGTCGATTAGCAGACCTTTTAGGACTTCTCGTAAACGCAATTCTAACTCTTTCAATATTTTCTGGTGTACGAACTATTCTTCGACGTCCAGGCTTCTTCAAATTTTGTACAGAACCATTTTCACGCCAATGACGAACCCATACCTTAACAGTTTTACGATTTGGCGCGTGACCCCTATTATTGTTATTAAACTGACGCCGGAATGCACGCCTAACTTCTTCTATCGAATTGCTTCTTATGTAAGTTTCTACACAAAACACACGTTGTTGGACTGAGTAATCCATGAAAGTTCAAACGGATGTTGAAATAATTTCTCAAAGCAAAAAAATTAAATAATTATTGATGAAAACTATCAAACTTCTTGTAGTAAAATGACGTTACACAAAATTATTAATTTATAACTTATTTGTGACAGGCGCCTACCTGTTTAATAATTAACTTAAATCCCAAAAACTACAGAAGATAATCCCACAGAGAACAACTTATTTAGTTATCTCGTAGGGAATTTATTAATAAAATAAAATGAGTAGTCGATTATGGGGAACCCAGTATATATATATATATATATATATATATATATATATATATATATATATATATATATATATATATATATATACAGGGTTTTCAAAGTTAAGTCGGCACTATTGCTTCCTTCGTTATTATTGGTGATACGAAGTCGGTTAAATAGGCAAAGAAGTAGCATTTTTTCCGCTCGTTACGATGGTGAAATCAAAATAAAAATTGAACTTCGCGTTCGCGAGTTATGTAAAAAATTTCCATTTTTTTAAATGGCACACCCAGAATGCAATATTTCTCAAAAACTACAGAAGATATTAGACTGAGATTTGGTACACCTAAATGTCTAATTAAGTAAAATTAATCAGGTGAGTTTGAGTCAATTGGCTCCATCCAGTGGCGTAGAACATGTTAAATTAATTACTTTAAGTAAAAAAAAACGCATGTCCCTGCTTTTTTTAAAGAAATATTTTTTGTTAAATTCAACACTTAATTCCGCAAATAAAATCATACTTAGTATTTTTTCGATTCGGCACCCGTTTTTGAAATATTTTGCATTAACATAAACAGAGATTGCTTTGCATTTAACAGTTACGTATCCTATGTTTGCTAAAATAGTTGCATTTACGCTTGTTTTGTAATTAATCGTTTGTGTCTAATTACTGTGAAAAAATGAATTATTCCAAACGAGAACTGGTCGATATGCATTTATGTTATGGCATTACTAATTGCAATGCTCGTGCAGCTGCTCGACTTTATTAACAAAGATTTTCAAATAGAAGACATCCACATCATACACGTTTAGAACCGTTCATCCTAACTTGTTAGAGTATGGAAGTTTAAAAGGAAAGAAAAATTCCGGACGAAATGCTCGTGTACCAGTTGAAATTGAGGAACAAATTTTAGATAGAGTTTATGAAAATTCATCAATAAGTACACGTGAGTTAGGTTTAGAATTTGGTGTGTCGCATAGCAAGTCTTGGAAAGTTTTACGAGAACAAAATTTACATCCCTTTCACCTACAATAAGTGCATGCATTATTGCCTGCTGACCATCCTCGTCAAATTAATTTTTGCGAATGGTTTTTAAATAAAAATACTGAAGATGTACAATTTGTTAGAAACTTATTGACCACTGATGAGTGTATTTGTTCCCGAAATGGAATAATAAACTTGCATAATTCTCACAAATGGTTAGATGAAAATCAGCACCCAACTGTAGTTACAGCTCGCCAACATAGATTTAGCGAAAATATTTGGATAGGTATACTAGACGATCACGTAATCGGACCTATCCATTTCCCTCAAAGACTTACTGGCGAATTCAATTTAAATTTTTTGAGAGAAGATTTGCCAGAATTGTTTGACGACGTACCCTTAGATGTTAAAATGAACATGTATTTCATACATGATGGTGCACCACCACATTCTACCCAAAACGTCAGAGAATTTTTAAATGTATGGTTCCCTAGACGCTGGACTGGACGAGGAAGTGAAAACTCGTGTCTATTCTTTTCAAATTGATAATCAAGAGCAACTTTGGAATCGCATACAGATGGAATGCGATGAGATTAGGGCTATGCCACAAATTTTTCAGCGTGTTCGGTTTCATTTGCTAAGAAGAATACAAGCTTGCATTCAAAAGGAAGGAGGACATTTTGAACAGTATGTATAAAAATAATTATTATTTTGTTTTTGATTCCTTCAATATCTCTTTAATAATGTACCTAATAGTTAACTGCGTTATTTTTTTGTAAATAAAACAAATTTTGATTTTTATTGGATAATGTGGTCGTTTATGTTAATGCAAAATATTTCAAAAACGGGGTGCCGAATCGAAAAAATACTAAGTAGGATTTTATTTGCAGAATTAAAAAATATTTCTTCAAAAAAAACCAGGGGCGTGCGTTTTTTTTTTTTTTTTACTTAAACTGATTAACTTAAAATATTCTACGCCACTGGATGGAGTGAGTTGACTCAAACTCACCTGATTAATTGTATTTAATTAGACATTTAGGTGTACCAAATCTCAGTGTAATATCTTTTGTAGTTTTTGAGGCATCTTAAAAAAACCCTAAAAAAGTATTTTTTAATAAACCTGTATCTCGGTTAGGACGCATTTTCGGAAAAGTGTTTATGATCATTTTTGTCTTATTTTAAATCATAGAATCTCCAGTTTTCGTTTGTCGGTGATTTTAAAATACACCCTGTGTGTATATATATATATATATATATATATATATATATATATATATATATATATATATATTTTTTCCGCTCGTTACGATGGTGAAATCAAAATGAAAATTGAACATCGTGTTCGCGAGTTATGTCAAAAATTTCGATTGTTTTAAATGGCACACCCAATATGCAATATCCTTAATCGATAGAAAACTAAATTCTGAACGAATAAGTTCCTATGACATTTCACCCTAATGTCAAAAATGACAAAGTTATTGATCATTTACCAAATTCATCAAGGTGGCTGTGTTAACTATTTTTCTGTATTACCATAGAGCAGAAAATGAAAAGAATATCAGACAATTGAAGCAGGATTCTTTATTCTAAGTGATAATAATAATAAGGAACAACGAAACAAAACAAAACTCAAATTAGATGTTCGAAAACATCACCCTCTTGCTCCAGCATTTCTGGGCCCGCTTGTAGACACTTTTAGTAGCCTTAGCATTTGGATTTACCATCAATATTATTGATGGCGTGAACGGTGCTTTGCTGGAGATCCTCAAGGTTATCATATCGCCTGTTGTACACCACACTTTTCACATATCCCCAAAAGAAAAAATCCATTGAAGTAATGTCAGGTGATCGAGGAGGCATACGGATAGGCCCATTAGTTGATAAATATCTATCAAAAAAATTGTCTGATATTGTATCTATCTGACGAATGTTATGGGGAGGAGCTCCGTCTTGTTGGAAATAAATGTTCTGCCTATCCATTAAATTTACATCATCCAAGAAGTCTTGGAGTGTGGCAGTCAACATTTCGGCGTACCGCTCACCAGTTAACGCACCCTGATAAAATACTGGACCAACAATTATCCAGCCAATTAAACCGCACCAAACATTAACACTGAAGCGTCTCTGCGGGTTACAAGATCGGTAGAGCATCGGATTTTCTCGACTCCAAAAATGGCTATTTTTCCTGTTGAACATGTCCCTATTAGAAAAAGTTGATTCGTCACTCCATAGAATTGAGGTCCAAAAATCATTATTGGTTCTCATTTGATTAATAAACCAGTGACAAAACTGAACGCGTCTTTCTTAATCTCCTGGTACTAGTGTCTGTGTAGGTCGGAACTTATACGGCACAAACTTATACTTTTCTAGAATATTGGGGATGGAACCCAAACATAGTCCATTTTCTTGCACTAAATCATTAATTGAGTTATTGGGATGTGCTTCAAAATAAGCTAACACATTAATTTCAGTTTCTTCACTAATTATACATTGTTTATTAGATCTGGATTTCTTAAACACGCTCGCATTAGATCTAAATTTACGATACAAAACCAAAAAGTATCTTCTATCCGGCAAATGACGCGTAAGAAACAAATCACTGTAACGCTCACGCGCTCGATAACTGTTTTTTTGACAAACGATGTAACACTCTAACATATCACACTTTTCTGAATGGGTGAAAGGCATTTTTCTATACAAAAAACACAAACTCTTAACTCTTTCTTAGCAAACTTCAATTTGACATATCAATTCTGATGACATTTGTGAAAATGACAAATATTGTTCACGTAATACCAGCCACCTTGACGAATTTAATAAATTATCAATAACTTTGTCATTTTTAACATTAGGGTAAAATGGCATAGGAACTTTTTTGTTCAGAATTTAATTTTCCATCGATTATGGATATTGCATACTGGGTGTGCCATTTAAAAAAATAGAAATTTTTGACAACTCGCGAATACGAAGTTCAATTTTTATTTTGATTTCACCATCGTAACGAGCGGAAAAAATGCTACTTCTTTGCCCATTTAACCGACTTCGTAGCACAAATAATAACGAATATAGCAATAGTGCCTTAACTTTGAAAACCCTGTTAATATATATATATATATATATATATATATATATATATATATATATATATATATATATATATATATATATATATATATATATATATATATATATATATATATATATATATATATATATATATATACACACAGGGTGAGTCAGTTTTTTGTAGACAAACTTTAACAGGAGATAGAACACATGTTTCTTAAATGAAAAGTTCCTATAAACATATGTCGTAGAAGGCTTCGTTTCCGAGATACAGGGTGTTGAATATAATTTTTTTTTTCTCAAATTTTCATTATAACTCATAAACGAATGCTTAGATTTTTTCATGTTGGGGGATAATGTCTATTAATTAAGGGGCATAAAACAAGCGATAAGAATGTTCACAAACTTGCACAGTGGCGGAGTGGAGGGGGTGCTCAACCCCTTTCATAAACAGAACTTCTACGCCAATGACTATTTTAAAAAAAAACTGTTATTTTCATTATCTACATACAATTTAACAAAAATAATATACCTTCTTCTGTTTCGAAGTTCCTGTGCGTTTCCGAGTTATCTTGATTTTTAGTGTTTGATGTGGTACTAAGTTAAGTAATGTGCTTTATGTGAATAATTGAATATAAAGTTTTTAATAAAAAAGATATAATAAAACATTTAGAGCCATTTTAGTACCTAACGATCGTTTCTTTAAAATTTCAAATACATTTTCATTTATAAATAGGTAGGTTATCGGTTTTTTTAGTATCCATTGTTATTATCCTCGTATAAAAAGAAATGCATAATTATTATTGTTATGCGGTCAATTTCGCCATAAACATGTATGTAGGTTTTAAGTGAGATTCTAATAAGTTATAGACCGCTGCTCACTTGCTCTCATTAAAGAGCCGCCACTGTATCAAGCCATACTCAAATACAAGACTTTTGTAAATTGAAATCTGTTGAGTACACTAATTTTAACAATCCTTATTTATTATTGTAACAATACTTAATTAATAATTGTGAAATTAATAAGAATTCTTAGCAATAACGATTTATAAATAAATAACAATAACATTAGTATAATAAAATTAGACACTTTGTTCAAAATGTAAACCGTTCTTTTCAATACACATTTCACAGCGACGTACAATAGAACGTCTTAAGTTAACTAAATGATGCACCCTTATTTCATTGCAACAAAATATGGTACTCCTTGGAAAACAAGTAAGTATTAAATTTTATATTTTGAAACGACGCGACAGTTTGACTTTTCACAAACACTTGCTTCTTCTTGAATAATTTCACTGTTATTAATTATTGTTTTTAAGTTCAAAAAGTTATTTCTGTTGATTTGCCAGTTTTTAATTAGTGTAACATGCCGTTTACATTTACAAATATCGAACAACCCGACATTCATTTTATTTATGGGTTCGCAAATGGGAATTCAAGGTACGTAGCTAGGGAGTATCAGAGAAGATTTCCATTCCGTTTTTGTGAGTATCCATCGTCGATTTGTTAACCAGAGTTTGAAAAATGTACATGGGGGCCGACAGAACAACCGTGGACGAGATAGAATTGGAGAGGATATATTGCGTGAATTTAATAGGAACCCCACGACAAGTACTCGACGTACTGTTTGAATTCCATTCAAAATAATAGAGATTTCTTATCCAACATACTGTGGACTGATGAATCCTGTTTTACTCGTCGTGGTATCGTCAACTTTCACAATCTGCATATATGGGCACTTGAAAACCCACATGCCATTCGACCAAGAAGTTTTCAACATGAATTTTGTACAAATGTCTGGATTGGAATTTACGGCAACCACGTGTTTGGACCTTATTTCTTGCCACAACGTGTAAATTCAGAAAATGTCCTACAATTTTTAGAAGAAGAACATGTTAATATGTGGGAAGACATTCATTTGAATTTAAGAGGACATTCTTGGTTTCAGCTTGATGGATGTCCGGCCCATTATGGCAGAAATGTAAGAAATTGGCTAAACAATAACTACCCGGGGAGGTGGATAGGTCGTGGAAGTCCAGTCGCGTGGCCTCCTAGATCCCCCGATTTAACGCCACTTGACTTTTTTGTATGGGGATTCATGAAGGAAAAAGTGTATACCACTCCGGTTAATACACTTGAAGAACTTCACAATCGCATCAGAGATGCTTGCAATGAAATAAGGGTGCATCATTTAATTAACTTAAAACGTTCTATTGTACGTTGCTGTGAAATGTGTATTGAAAAGAACGGTTTACATTTTGAACAAAGTGTCTAATTTTATTATACTAGTGTTATTGTTATTTATTTATAAACCGTTATTGCTAAGAATTCTTATTAATTTCACAATTATTAATTAAGTATTGTTACAATAATAAATAAGGATTGTTAAAATTAGTGTACTCAACAGATTTCAATTTACAAAAGTCTTGTATTTGAGTATGGCTTGATACAGTGGCGGCTCTTTAATGAGAGCAAGTGAGCAGCGGTCTATAACTTATTAGAATCTCACTTAAAAACTACATACATGTTTATGGCGAAATTGATACATACATAATTATACAGAAAGTATTGACCGCATAACAATAATAAATATGCATTTCTTTTTATACGAGGATAATAACAACGGATACTAAAAAAAACCGATAACCTACCTATTTATAAATGAAAATGTATTTGAAATTTTAAAGAAACGATCGTTAGGTGCTAAAATGGCTCTAAATGTTTTATTATATCTTTTTTATTAAAAACTTTATATTCAATTATTCACATACAGCACATTACTTAACTTAGTACCACATCAAACACTAAAAATCAAAATAACTCCGAAACGCACAGGAATTTCGAAACAGAAGAAGGTACATTATTTTTGTTAAACTGTATGTAGATAATGAAAATAACAGTTTTTTTTTAAAAATAGTCATTGGCGTAGAAGTTCTGTTTATGAAAGGGGTTGAGCACCCCCTCCACTCCGCCACTGTGCAAGTTTGTGAACATTCTTATCGCTTGTTTTATGCCCCTTAATTAATAGACATTAGCCCCCCAACATGAAAAAAATATAAGCATTCGTTTATGAGTTATATTGAAAATTTGAGAAAAAAAAATTATATTCAACACCCTGTATCTCGGAAACGAAGCCTTGTACGACATATGTTTATAGGAACTTTTTTTTTAGAAACATGTGTTCTATCTCCTGTTAAAGTTTGTCTACAAAAACCTGACTCACCCTGTATATATATATATATATATATATATATATATATATATATATATATATATATATATATATATATATATATATATATATATATATATATATATATATATATATATATATATATATATATATATTGATTTGAGTGTTAAATATGATGGTTATAAAGTAATAAAGATTATAATAAGATTAGAGTTGGAGTGATGAAATTAGATAAACATATATGTAAGATCGCAAGTTGCATAGGTTCATAATAACATATAACTGAGTACATATGTAGTTGTATAGCACATTGTGAGCTAAATGATTCAAGTTTTACAATTATTGTATTTTAATCATGGTTGTACAAGAGAAACTTAGCATTAATAGTTTCCGATCACCTTCGGAAGATACAAATTATGTATTTTCTTTAATATTGTTCACCATACCCATTTGGAAAAGGTAAAGCCTGTTCTGGTAGCATAATTTGCTTCAGTTCTAAAATAAATGAAAATAGTATGTATTAGATAACATGTCGATCTAAGAAATTATATGATTAAAGTTAACGTTAAAGACAATATTAGAAAGATTCATATAATTTATGAAATGATGAAGAATAATACTGAACAATTAGTGTAAAAGTAGCTTACAGTTGTAAAAGGAAGTGTAGCCATATAAATTAACATTGTTGGCGCAAATTAACTAAAGGTGTTGAGAAGGTAGGTTATGGATGTTTTGAACTCCGATTCTGAAATAGATAGGCAGTATTGTTGACTGTATTGAAGTTAAAGTTGGTGTGACTTTATGTTTTTCGGGTCAGAGAATCCAAATATGACCATCGTTTGCCTGTGGAGCTTGGAATAAGTTAGATAGTAAATTTCTGTATGTAAAAATGCATAAATAGTATAATTATCATAGCAAAGTAGCTTAAAAGCGAAATAAGGCAAATTGGGTATCATTTTATAAGAAATTTTCTGTAGAATTTAATGATTATAATATTTTTAAGATGTATTCTTGTATAACAAAGATAATTGTAAAATTAATGAATTGTAAATTACAGAAATATGATCAACCAATCAGAATTAAGTTCAGGTTTATTTGTATGTTGTATAAGGTCCAATCAAAATTAGTGTTTTAAAAAAATGATACTACATTTGAAAATTTTCTTGAAAGTTTTATTAATCTTGAAGGTGAATGCATGCCACTTTTGTTTAGAACATGTAATAAAATTTAAGATTGGTAAGTTGTTCATAACCTAATTAATATAAAAACAAAACATATTCGCAAAAAGTTAAACTACTTAAAACAAAAGTGAGGTTAGAGTAAAGTAATAATAAGTGAATCGTTAAATTAATATTTCTAATGAATCATGAAATATTGTTATTATTTTTTTTAGTATAAACGAAATTAATTAAAGACAAAATCGAGTTTATTAATTTCATAGCAATTAGAAAAGTTTCAATAAATTAAAATTGAATACAAATAATTATAATATTTAAAATTGTTTCAATACTGAAAAAAAGTGAAAAAAAGTCAATAAATATAATTGAATGCAGATAATTATTGCATTAAAATTATGCAATAGTAAAATAAAGTGCTTATGAAAAAAGTTAATACCTAACGTACCTGAAGAAGCTTATGGCCGATAGCAATCACTGTTGTTCCAGCATACTTCGCGGGATCAACAATACAGGTGATTTGGAAAACAGGACTTGAACAATTGGAAATTGCCGCAGCAGAAGGAACATTAATAACGCTGTAAGTTACATGAATCTCATGTTAGCAATCTAGGTTATGTTTATGAATTATGCGGATCTTCGATGTTTGCATGTGTAAAGAATTTGAATAAATTAGATACCAGTCAGCGAATACGAACGCGAATCATGAAGTATATAATGACATTACTTCAGTGTAAAAAATTAAATTATACTTACAGTAACAGTAATTTATTTTGTTGTTCAGCCATGGAACACAAAATGCACATATTTAACATCGTTATTGCCAAACAGATATCCGCATGCGCACAATGTGTTGTATAATTGTATAAAAGGTGTTTGAATAAAACAATTTAAGTTGAATTAAAATTCACTTGCAAGACGGTAATTGAGTTATCTTATAAACTTTTAATATGAATGTTTTATTTAATATTATCATAGAACTAATTCATAGAACCCTATCCCCTGAGTTAATATCCTCTAATTTATACATTATATATATATATATATATATATATATATATATATATATATATATATATATATATACCTTACGTTTTTCTTTAATCCGAACATACCATTTTGCACACAACGTAATTATCCATATGTTCAGTTTTTAAAAAACTCATCAACCTATAGCACATGCGCAATTCACAATTGAAACTGAACCAGCCTTTTCAGTATTTATAGGTTATCTGCAGGCTAAATACATGTAATGCAGAAACTTTAACGTGTCCTAAGCGATTACGAAATTTCTGAACGGTATTTTGTAAAAAATGGGGTTGAACTCATTACATACAGTAAGTACATAATTGTGTATGGGACCTTCATTATAAATTTTATATTTGAAATAACCCCAAAAAAAGAAAGCATTTGACGACAGATCTAGGGATCGTGGTGGCCAAGTTAAATGGCCAAATCTCTCTATCCACTGGCCTGACGTTATATTGTGTATACGTTAGATTTTGTAAATGAATATTCGGTCGTGAAAAATATCTGTCTTAGTAAAAAATGAAGTGTATTCAGAAGATGGAAATGGATAATGGAGATAGGTGCACACCAATAATTTTGGGAGTTTACTGTCCCATTTAAGGAAAACGATGCTTCATGTGTGAAGACTATTTTTTGTATAATTTCCTCACTGTAATTGAATAAATTAAATAATGCTTCACAATAATCCGTGCGTTTAATTCTGTCGTCATCGTGCAGTTGTTGGAGATTGTGAAACTTGTATGACCTGTATTTAATTTTTTTAATGCTTTAAAGACCGAACTATTTGAAATTTGAAGGTCTTTTGCTATTGTTACTCTTGTACCATTTTCATTTCAGTGGAAAACATTTTGTAAGTTAAACTGTAGGGCGGTATTTTTAAAAATACCTGACAACTGTCAGTTTTACCTACTACTCATTTGAACTACTGCAATAGGTCGACACGTTTTTTTTTTAAACTGAACATGGGGATAATTACATTGTGTACAAAATAGTATGTTCGGATTAAAGAAAAACGCACGCTATATGATCTGTTAACTTGAAATGTATTTTTTTTTTATTGGTGCCCCATTTTACCTATTTAAAGCACGCCTTAGTGTGTTTAAATTGAACTTTCAAAAACGAGCGTTTTTTAAAGTTACCATGGTAACATCAACAACTCAAGAAACAGGAAGTCTAAATGACAATTTTTTTATTATTGATCTGACAGGAGTACCTTGTTACGTCAAATAAAATATTACTAATAAATTCAAAACCTTTATTTAAACATTATTTAACACTTTTAATTTTATAAATGAAAATGGAAAGTACAGTTAGTATTGTTAGAGATATTAATTTTTATTTGCATATTTTACATTATTAGTTCTTATTCTCATTTTTTGTAGTAATAATACCACTATTTATGATTTCAAGGTGCACCAATAAAAAAAAATAGGGTAAAGTATTAGTGGATAACTGGTCTTTAAAACACTTACTCTATTCCGCGCGTGTTTTAAAGACCTTTTTATCCACTTATATAATTTTTCAGTTATATTGGTGTACACTACTTAAGTTTGTTCTTTTTTGTATAAATGTCACACCGTTTTTAACCATATTGCAATTTTTTATGTGTTGCTGAAATTTTTTTTGTCAATTCATAAAAAAAAAACTGTAAAAATTCCTTATCAAAAGAAATAATGTGTAAGAAATTCGTTACTGTAACTACTGATCTCATTTAGGAATGTAAGTACATTTATTTAATTTAATTATTGCTGCTAACCCACTATTTATAATTTATCTATCTACCTACCTATATATATATATATATATATATATATATATATATATATATATATATATATATATATATATATATATATATATATATATATATATATATATATATATATATATATATATATATATATATATATATATATATATATATATATATATATATATATATATATATATATATATATATATAGTATAATTGTTTTCATCAATACTACTATTTCGTAGATTCCACCTGTTTAAATCGTGTAACATGTACTCCCGATTTAGGTGTAATGGTTGACATGTAGTTAAGTTTCATGTAATATATTGGTGGCATACGTGCGTCAGCTTGTAAAGTATTAGGATGTTTTATTAAGAATACGAGATCCAACAGTGAAACTTTACTTTCATTGTATTTCTCCTTAGTAAAGCCCAAGCTTGAATATTGCGACATTATCCGGAATCCTATCTGTAAAATTCGTTTACTGCCATTGAAAATACACAACAAAAAATTTTTTAGATACCTTGCTTTCAAACACGGTGGGTTTATCACTACATACGTTATCCCCTTTGTTTAGGATTTAAACTATCATCTCACGTTCATCGACGTAGGTAATTGCAATAGCCGCCTAATAAATAATACATTGATTGTTCCTCCCTCCTATCTTTTTCAGTTACATTTACTGTAATTACTCTAATTCCGTTAGTGAAAACTGCGATAAAAATAAAACTCTAAAAGAAGAAAGAAGACCAATATATAGGAGGTATAAACCAAAATTGTTGCTTATAAGGTGTGGATCAAAAGGTTTGTTGCCAGATGCTCAAGTTAGTAGACGTTGCAGCTAAGTGGTATTTGTACAAAGGGCAGAAGCTTAAAACTATAGTTTCCGAACAATAAACCACCAAAACTGCTTATAACTACTTTAGCTTCAAAAGTAATTTGAGAACCATACGTGTACACAAAAAAAACATAATCGGAGGCAGAGAGCTGCATAAAAGTTAACTATCTCACAGCACAAAAAAAAAATGCACTAATCTACGTGTCGAGTGAGAAGCTATCGTTAAATTGACTAATATATTAAAAATTCTAATTGTGTAATTTTAATTAAAGTGGTTCCAAAAACAAATCGTTTAATAATAAATATCAATACATTGCGTGATATTGAAGTAAACTTAAAAATATAAAAAAACAAGTATCTAATTCGGTTTTTCAAACAGAATTTAAATGTGCTAACAGAAGTTCTAAAAGTTTGTTTAAAAAAATAATGTATGAAAATTAGTGTAACTGAAAGCGCAAATAACACAAAAAAAATTAAAGATAATTAATTAGTAGCGCGAACAATCGACGAAAAAAATAGTATATTAAAAAACAAGTTTCATAAGACCAGCCTTGAAACACGGATTCAAGTTTTTCGAGTTTTTTAAAGAATGAGTGCTTCGAGGTCTTATGAAACACGTTTTCTATGCTATTCTTTGTAATTTGTTCTTTTTATGCCGTTTTTAAATAAAATTTTTACTTTAATTGATTTAGACAGGTATTTTGTGGCGGTTGGTAATGTCTTAATTTTAAAAGTGTAAATTTGATCTAATCACCTTTTGTTTTATACACATTCTGTCACAAAACACGAAAATGAAAGATAATCAAGATAATCTTGCATGTACGCCCCCTGAAATACGTGAAATTGACAAAAATACGGTCGCGGATTTGCTCACATCAAAGTTTTCCACTAGACGCATAATGTTTTTGACACATTTTGTAAGAGTGACATGCATGACATAATTCCGTATCAAGCTTTGACAACCTAAAAATTTTAGTAGAATGTTCCGTGAATTAATGGCTGTAATGGCATCGGAGATGATGACCTCGCGTTTCTTAAATTGTCTGAATCAAATCAACATCAAAATGGACGCAAATTACAAAAATAAAATAGGCGTCTCCAAAACTAAAAATTTAATTCTAATAATAATACAATCCAGTGATCGGATAGGCCATGCAAAACACAAATAGTAAAAAAAAATCACTATAAGTTTCTTATAGTGCACAAAAAAATTACATTGTTCTAGCCTGACACAAATAAGATAAAAAGGATTTAAATTGTTAAGATCATTAATAAAATTATTAATTAAACCTAAGCAAATAAATAAAAGAAAGGAAGGAAACAAAACTAAATGTGTTTGAAACTCACAATATACAAAAAAATGATCTCAGCAATAGTACATTAATTTAAAAAAGTGTAAATTATACTTTATTCGTAAACCATACTTTACCGATATCAGCTTCTAATGAATATAATCTCAGAATATAAAATATTTTATATTCTAAGAGTTTAACACATAGATATCTTACTATTAAGTAAGATATCTATGGTTTATCAGCATAAATAAGGCGCATAAAGTTTAGCAACGAAAATCCCCAGCAACGAACCAGTATGCGTTTAACCAAAGTTGGCCTAATCATCTACCTTGGGAAAATCGTATTTCCTCGTTAATAAAAAACTATTGGGCACCAAAATATTTTTATAACTTAAACGAAAAGAACGTCTCTTCTGTTATGTCTGTGTAAATTTTTGTAATAATTTACATATAAATAAACAAATGCATTTAATTTCAATTTCTCCGTGCATTTAAACAGGACTTCTCCGGTTGATAGTTGTAGAAATCGTTCAGGCAGAGCACAATCGAACTATAACTTATGCAACTCTGACTTTCATAACAACAACAGAGCCAGAGAATAATCCAAATTATTCCTTCCCACCACCACTTCATTAAATCAATTATAATTTATGTATAATCCTCCGCCTGTTTAACCCACTACCGAAATTACCCATCATCTAATTAGCCCATCACCAAATAACGCCGTCACCAAATTATCCCATCATCAAATACTTTTAACCACCGCTACTCGACTTACTGTTGTATCCATAACATCTCAAGGCGCTCAAGGCCTCTGTGGTTCAAATGTAAATGTAAATGTAAATCACTCCAAGGTGGGTGATTGGTGCCTGCTTGCTGACAGGTTGGGTGGTGTCGTCGATATCTTAATGAGCTTCACTCCTTGAGCCTTCACTGTGGCAATAAGTCGAATTAGTGCTGTCATAATCGAGGAGTAGGAATGGTTCTAAAACAAACATTAAAATGATGAAAAAATTGGAGGATAATGTACTTACTCTCAAAGCATCATTTGTACCGATCATGACATGCAGGGTGGTGCCTACTGCGTGGACGGAGGATTGCTCCTTAACTATTAGAGATACCAAAACCAATTTTGGTGTGGTAATAAACGATCATTGGGCCATATTTAGTTGTATACAGGGTGATTGACAAAAGTACCAACCCAAACCTATGTTTTTTAAATGGAACACCCTGTATATTTTTGCACTTTTGGATTCACTGTTACATTTAGAATAAAAGTATAGACATTTGTATCTGTATCACTAACCGTTCTGCAGATATCGTCACTTTAGTACCAAAATAGAGTTAACTTTGGAACCACGATGCGAGCGTTGTCACCACGATTTTGCAAATTTGTTTATACCACCGACTATTAGTAATAGTCTACTAACAAACAAACTGGAAAATTTTTCGAAAACATGTAAAACTATACAGAATGATTAACTTACGCGATAATTTTTCTCAATTTTTTCAAACGCAACACCCTGTATATTGTTTTACATTTCGATTCCCCGTGAAAAGTAGTTACTAATTGATAATAGGATTCGTAGCCATAAGACGGACCCTTCTTGAGATATTGACGCTTTATTTGAAAATATTGACATACAGAAGAACAAATAAAACAAAATCCAGAGCAAATGAGAAAATACGAATGGCAAATAAATTCTTTAAGTGACAGGAAAACTTAATTAATAACTAAACAAAATAATTCTTTCACCTAAAAATAAGTTGAACAAGTAAACATAAGCGAATAAAACCATAAATTCAAATTAAATGTTCAAAATACTGACCACGCCTAGCTAAACACTTCGCAATTCGCTCGGTAAACGAAAATTCACTCGCAACAACGCAGCTCTAATTCAATTTTGATGTCTTCGCTTGTGGTGGGAGGATGTAGGTAAAATTTTTCTTTAACGTAGCCCCAAAGGAAGAAATCAAGGGGCGTAACATCCGGTGATCCGGCTGGCCAGTTTTGCACACCACCTCGTCCTATCCCCCTCATCGAATGATTTCTAGAGAGATATTGCCTAACGTTGGTTGCATAGTGTGGAGGGGCGCCATGCAGCTGAAACCACATCTACCTCGATATTTTCCAAAAGCTCGGATAAACCATTTTCCTAAAAACTGTAAATATCTTTCTCCAGTAAGACTCCCATCAAAGAAAGAAGGACCAACCACATTAAAATTGATTATACCACCCCACACATTAACTGATCATCGATGCTGGTGATCAACAACAATGTTTGGATGAGTATCAGAACAGTGATGATAGTCATGTGTATTAATATTTCCATTATTGTGAAAAGTTGCCTCATCCGTAAATAGAATGTTATTAACAAGATTGGGTTCTTCATTTACTTTAGTAGTGTAGGTAGCGGACCGCAAAATTTTATCAAATCGCCATTGTTACCACGATAGAAAAGATAATTAGTGGATTTCTAATATCTTGATAATACGTCGTAATTTGCTAATGTTTTCAAAGCCTTTTATTTATATATTTTTATGTAAGGAATAGTGGGATAGTTTGTAACTGACATTTGTCTAGGGTTGTGAAACACATATTGTGGGGTGAGTAGCAGGTGCACGCTTAAAAATATTTTACTGAAGGGGCGTAACGAATCATTGGAATTTCTTTTGCGCCGATTCTTACTGTAAAAATGTTACTAGCTTAATAGGTAATTGGGTCTGTGCAGACCGCGATCAAAAGGTTTCTTTATGTGTCGCTTGGAATCAATACTCGAGAGAGAAATGTAGGGTTGTTACGGACGAATGCATATTTCTAAAATTAAGATGTCGTGTTATAATTAATATGAAACTGTTCTAACGGAAATTAATGTTTCTTGTTTTTTGTTTTACTTTTGAAAAATCGGGTTGATTGCGGGAGTAAAGATGGTTAGGTTTGAAATCGGGGGAAAGTTAGTTACAGTTAGAGTGTCAATCGAGCCAGATCGAGTATTGATTAATTAGAAACTCCCGTTGCAAATAGTTTGTCTTTAAAATATTTCGTGCGTGTACATTTTCTTTTGAATTAGCCAACACTAATTTGTCTTTTTTTTCGAGTGTTAGTTGTAATGTATTTTTCAAATATTATGTATAAATAACAGTCACCCTTTTTGAAGTTAAACCGCATAGGTTAACGATTTGTGTCTGTGATCAATTAAGGGAAGATTTATTGTAGTGTAAGTATGTATTTTATATAAATGAAAGCTCACAGCCAATCATTCTACCAGCGTATGTAACGTCCTAAAAGACTCAAACATTGTCTTTTAAGGTATCTCATTTGTACGCGGGCTCAGTAAGCGGAAATCCGCTAAAATAAAGGACAGTAACGGGCTCCTTCACTCCGGTATTTGTGCTAATTGTTTGTTGTTTATATTTATATTTGTGTAGAGGTGGCTGGTGAACGGGTACATGATACAGCTTTGGTTACTAATTGTAAAAGTCATTGCCAAGTAAGTACACACTTCCAGGCCCGACCATTAAACACCTCGAATTCTTATTTCTATTGTTTTTATTTGTTGCACAGATGAATATGCAACCTGAGAGAGGAGCACTGTATTTTTCTAATGCACTGAAACTTATATATCGGTCACGATGTTGGTTATCTATTTATAACTTACCCTTGTAAGGGTACCTACCAATAGACGGCCACTTCGTTTTATCAGATTTTAGGTTTGCGAGTAATTAAATATCAGACTTGTAAATAAATTCTAATGCTTTAATTATTGCCAGGAAAGTCAAAGTAAGACAGGCAATTAATTTGAGTAAGAGTAACATTATTGTCAGTCAAACCAAGATAAATCACTTGGCGGTTATTTTGTTCTTGAATTGGGATTACTGCAAATAAGTTCAAATTACGCTTTTCAAGATAGGGTACATGGGGGGCGCTACAGTAGTTACCCATTGGCAGAAAGATTCACGATTTTGAAAATCTATTTCACTTAAAGCTTGATGTTTGATATGATAAGGATGCAATTTGCTCTTTTTAATAAAGCTGCAAACTGTATTTCTATTTAGGGCTAGGTGTGTACTTAGCTCTCTGGTGCTAATTTGCGGATTTTCTGTAAGAGATGCCACAGCTTGAAACTCAATTTCTTCATTTGGGCTTGTTTTTGCGCACTTGGTATAGCACACACTTCCAGAATTTATAAATCTCTCATCTACATTCATAAACGATTCTACCCGCGGCTGTCTTCTCTATGGGTATCGTTCATAGTACAAAAGGGTAGCCAGCAAAGCATATCTTTGAGCTTCGCCGTAAATAAAGATCATATCCACCATTTCGTCTTTGGAGAAATTCATTTTGTACAAAAATTGATAAAACGACAAGCCAAACACACACACACAAACTAATATAACAATATTTTGATGATTATACAAATGTCAAAACATTAGATGCAATTGTTCCCCTTTATTTAAAGCGGCCAGCCTACTTGATTTGTTTTGTTGAATTCTGTTGTCGCAGTAAATTTGTATTTTAGAATATTTTTACGTAAAAGCGTCAATATCTCAAGAAGGGTCCGTCTTATGGTTATGAAACCTATTACCAATTAGTATCTACTTTTCCCGGGAAACTAAATGTGAAAAAATGTGCAGGGTGTTGCATTTGAAAAATTAAGAAAAATTACATTTCACGTAAGTTAACCATTCTGTATAGTTTTACATGTTTCCTAAAAATTTCCCAGTTTGTTGCTAGTAGACTGTTATTAAAAGTCGGTGGTATAAACAGATTTACAAAATATGGTGACAACGCTCGCATCGTGGTTCCAAAGTTAACTCTATGTTCGTACTAAAGTGACGATATCTGTAGAACAGTTAGTGATACAGATACAAATTTCTATCGTTTTTAAATGTAACAGTGAATCCAAAAATTCGAAAACATACAGGGTGTTTCATTTAAAAAACACAGGTTTGGGTTGGCGTATTTTTGTCAATCACCCTGTATACACCTAAATATTTTTACAATGTAGTCCAATGATCGTGTATTACCACACCAAAATTGGTTTTGATATCTCTAATAGTTAAGGAGCAATCCTCCGTCCATGCAGTAGACACCCACCCTGTATACCACTGTTGCCAACCCATACACATAATTTTAATTTCTGCAGCATACTGCCTTCTTCTGCAGTTAGGAAATGGTTTGTCCCCCAATTGCCAATTGGGAACACAACTTATTTCTTTCGCCAATTCTACATATGTCTCTTGACTGGCGAAGTCTTTCAGTCAGAAATCTGCGCACGTAGGACGCTCCGAACTACTGAACATGGAATTATAAGTTATTTGACTACTATTATATATCAATAATTAAATAAATTTAAAAAAATCATTTGTTACGCTGACGAAGCTAGCAAACGTTACAGAAATATCTGTGTGAACAATATTGAAATAAATGTGTATTGAAAAATTGACCATTAAAATAAAAAAGTTAAAAAAATTTACACAGAGAAAGCAGAAGGGGCGTTCTTTTCGTTCAAGTTATCTAAATGTCTCAGTACCCAATTAGCCTAGGCATATTAGGAAAGTTAGCGGAAAGTTTAGGTACAGTCCAAATCACATATACTCTTCATGTTTTTTCCATCACTGAATACGAATCTGGGGATTGCTGGCAGATATTATGCCTGAAACATTGTTTTTTTTGCGAAAAATGTCCAAATTTGGTCAATTTTTTAGGTTTTTGGACCAAAGCTCGGTAATTATGCGTTTATTCGCAAAGACCATACTTTGCAAAATTAAGGTAGACAAAATTTACTACAAGTTTTATACTCAATAATTCTTTCTACGACCAATAGTTACGTCGCTAGAGCGCACTTAAGGATGGTAAGAATTCCCAAAAATTAAAAAAACGTTAAATACTGATCTATGCATGAACTGCGTTTCCACAGATTATGCAACAACGCATCGTTGGTCTTCAGTTTCCTACCCTTGAGGAAGCCTTAGCAGCACAGGAGGGGGAGGAGGAAGAAGCAGCTGCCTATCTCCTCTCGGGCCCACTCACAAAAAAGTGGCGTTTGGAATGCCGACCTTCAACCAGAAGGGATTGAATTACATGATCTTACCAACAAACCTACACCTATTCATGAGATTTTTATCAAATCAATTTCTGGTACATTTCATTATACTGTTTCTGTATGTATCAAGTAATTTTAATTTAAATATAACTATAAGTAATTCTACGTTTTTTAACTCTTTTGATTCCAATTTCTTTCCGATTTGATTTTAGACAGATATTTCTTTCAGATGAGGCTTGTGGTCAGCGGACGCACTATTTTGTTTATTTTTATGTTTCATTAAGTTTATTATCATTAATAGTCGACGGTAATATAACAAGACCTCGATAAATAGTCGACTCTTTTTATTGCATCTAAATTTCGAGTGTATTTTAAAAGCAATTTGTTGAGACGTAATATTGGTATCAATAATCTGATTAAAGCCCGGGAGCTTCAGCTCAAGGGCTTTAAACTTTGATTACTAATGCCCAAATTATGTCGAGACAAATTGTAACATGCATGAGAAATTTAGTAGCAATGGAAATAGCAGCTAATTTATCGAGGTCGTGTTATATTTAATAAGATTATTTCCTGAGTCAAGAACATTGAACATGTGTATAAGGAAGAAACACAGAGAAAGGATATTGCATGAACTAATAAAATACATAAAGTAAATACTTATTTATTAAACAACAACTAATACTAACAATCAGTGTTACATTATTCCTCTATTTACAATTAAAGATACAGCTATTATATGTTAAAAAATTGAAATGTTCGGGTGGATTATTTGTTGTTGAATACTGTCCTGCCGTGACAATTAAGCATGATGATAAAAATACTCGACTATTTAGCACCAAGGTGAATAGTCGCTTTATTTTATTTTGATTGGTCATATCAAAGCAGATTGGTCAAAAATTCAAATTTGACAGGCAAGAGAAATAATCAGGATTATCGTAACATGGGCCGTTTCCACGAAAATCTTATGTACACGGCCGTATTTAGCGTTTTTTTAATTTTTGGGAATTCTGGCCATTCTTCAGTGCGCTCTAGCGGCGTAACGGTTGGTCGTAGAAAGAATTATTGTATATAAAACTTTTATTAAATTTTGCCTACTTTAATTTTGCAAATCATAATCACCCCGATTTAGCCCAAAAACCAACAAAATTGGCCAAATTTTGACGTTCTTCGCAAAAAAAGAACAATGTTCCGAACATAATATCTGTCAGCAAACGTGTTCAGCGATCCAAAAAATATAAGGAATAAATGTGATTAGGACTGTGACTAAAATTTCCGCTAACTGTCCTTTTTATTCCTAAATGGAGTAGCCTAAATAGTTAATCGAGGAATTAGGAATTTCTCTATGTAAATTATGAGGTCAACTTTCGTTAAACGCATACTGGTTTATTGCAGGGATCTTGGTTGTTAACTTTATGCACCTGCATAAATGTAATATCCCTTGTGTTTGTGGTAGTGACAATTCAAGGTAAACAATATTATTTACAAAAAAAAAGGGAGGAAGCAAAGTGATATACAAACTACTTTGTGAAAGTAAGTAATTTCACAATAATTGGCTACATACATTAATCTAAATTTTATAGGTTACACATCATATAACAAATGGATCACCAACATTTTCAACATTCAATACCCAAAAAAATTACAAATGAGAGGATGATGGACAATTACACAACACAGATCTAACGTTGAGCAAGTGCTCGTGATCCAGTATAGAGAACATCAAATAATCAGTAGGCTTTTAGGTAACGAGATTATTGCAACATTGATGTATTATGGTACAATAATGAAATAAATTAATTTAGGCACAGGGATCCAAAACTAAGCAGATAGCATACCTCTGTGGTGTAATGCTAGCCTTTAGAGAAGGTACCAAAGTCATCGAAATAATCAGAATGTTTCGGTGAGTAGTTTAAATATAACAGTAGGGTAGACGCAGGCTGAAATAAAGTAGTTTACTATGATGGTAGGAATCGAATGAATATTTACCTCAACGGTGAATTGCGAGCCCATAAGGAACTTGATGCAAGTAGTTGTTCAAATCTTCAATTGAAAAAATAATTAAGGTAAGATAATCCCCAAACTATATTCCTAACTATATTAATTTTAGATGGTCAATAATCTTTCAGATTCCCTAAATATTGGGCAATTTTAGTAAAATCGAAATAAATAAAATGGCACCAACCAAATTGGCGATCATACTGTCAAAATTATTGACGAGAAACTTTTTCACCGAAAGTGAATTGTTAGCAATAATAAAAATAAAAATGTATTTATTTATACATTACACATCTGTATTTTTTTTTTTTATTGTGTATAGGCAACCCACAACACATCAAAGTGCAAATTATACATAATTACATCTTACCCCAAATTTATTAAATATTACCAAAGAGTATATATACTCTTTGGCATTATAAACCATGTGTTACCATTAAGACAAAAGTAGTGACTTAAAAGTGTGTTACATTATGCTTTGTACATATAACAATATCTCAGATTAACCGAAAAATTACTCGTGTGATGGGGTATCGCTTTGAAGATTGGGAATAAGAAATTTGAAGATCATTAGGTGCCTATTAACATTGCATTTATATGCTACTAGTTCAATTTGACTGGCACGTTCACGCTGTATTTCTGTAGCTACAAATATAAGGCACCATAAAGTAAAATTCTTAAAATGGTCATATTATGTACTATTGCCGCAAATAATTCAAATTATGCCACATATTAGAAAATTACTATGTATGTACCATATTCTTTTCATGCAAAGAAAAGTCCACACAACACTAACATATCTACAGTAACAATAATTACACTCATTTGCAAGGTAAATTTTTTTGGGGTCAGAAACATGAAAAACCAATGTGTAAATCGTTGATGGAAAAAATATTTATCAACTGTAGAATACACCTAAGTATAGTAACTGCAAGTACAAACACAAAAGTGGTAACAATTTTTGATAACCAGTCAGGACGTATAGAACTGGTATACTTTATGCCTTTCAAAATGCTATGTTCAGTCAGATTTGTTTTCTTCTTTACTAAATAAATTCCAGTGCTTTGACTTTATTTCCCTCAGAATATTACATTTTATTTCTATTTTAAATAAATATAAAAACTGTGCATTAACAACCTAAATTCTTTATGTCTAAAGAACAATGATTCAACTGCTCGTTAAAAATTATGTACGAGAAGGTACCTCTTGTTGACATCTGCAGATAATGGCCATATTCTTTACGTAATATCCATAAATAGAAAAAAATTTTCTAAATGTAGTTTTAAAACTTTTAGAAAAAAACTGAGCTATGGAATATTTTACTTGAAATTTTAGTTTTTGGTAGGAAGATTTTTACCTTTCATCCTACATATACACATGTTGGAATAGAAGGTTATACAATCGACGTTATGTGCGTGAGTGCGGACGTACCTACATGCGTGTGTATGTGCGCCTGTGTATATGTGTATACAAGTGTGTGTACGTGCGCGCGTGTATGAGGTGTCTGCGTGCGTATATCAGTGTATGTGTAAGTGGGGGTGTGTGTGTGTGCCTGTATGTGTGTGTGCGTGCGTGCGTGTGTGGGTGATTGCGTGCGTGCATGTGAGGGTGTGTGCGTGCTTGGGTGGATGCGTGTGAGTGCGTGAGTACGTGTGTGTGTGTGTGTCGGTGGTGTGTGTGGTGTGTGTGTGGTGCGTGTGTGGTGGTGTGTGCGTGTGTGTGTGGGTGGGTGGGTGCGTGCGTGGTTGTGTGTGTGTGTGTGTGTTAGTGTGTGTCGGTGGGAGGGTGCGTGCGTGCTGTGCTTGCGTGCGTGTGTGTGGGTGCGTGTGTGGTTGTGTGTGTGGTGGCGGGTGTGTGCGTGCGTGCTTGCGTGTGTGAGTGTGTTTGTGGGTGTATGTGTGGGTGGGTGCGTGCGTGTGGTGTTGTGGGTGTGTGTGGTGGTGTGTGGGTGGTGTGGTGTGTGTGTGGGTGGGTGCGTGGTGCGTGTGTGGGTGTATGGTGGGTGGTTTGCGTGTGGTGTGTGTGGGTGTGTTGGGTTGTGTGGGTTGGTGGTGCGTGGTGTGGGTGTGTGTGTGTGGTGTGTGTGTGTGTGTGTGTGTGTGTGTGTGTGGCGGTGGGTGGTGTGGTGTGTGTGCGTGTGTGGTGTGTGTATGTGTGTGTGTGTGGGTGGTGGTGCGTGCGCTGTGTGCATGCGTGTGTGGGTGTGTGTGTGATGGTGTGTGTGTGTCGGTGGGTGGGTGGGTGCGGACGTGCGTGCGTGCGTGTGTGGGTGTGTGTATGGGTGTGCGTGTCGGTGGGTGCGTGCGTGTGAGTGCGTGTGTGTGGGTGTGTGTGCCGGAGGGAGGGTGCGTGCGTGCGTGCGTGTGTGTGTGGGTGTGTGCGTGCGTATGTGGGTGCGTGTGTGGTTGGGTGTGTGCGTGCGTGTGTGGGTGTATGTGTGTTTGTGGGTGTATCTGTGGGTGGGTGCGTGCGTGCGTGTGTACGTGGTTGTGTGTGGTGTCGTGGTGTGTGTGTTGTGTGCGTGTGTGGGTGCGTGTGTGTGGGTGTGTGTATGGGTGGGTGCGTACTTGCGTGCGTGCGTGTGTGGGTGTGTGTTTGTGGGTGTATGTGTGGGTGGTTCCGTGCGTACGTGTGTCCATGGGTGTGTGGGTGCGTGTATGGGTGTGTGTGTGTGTGTGTGTGTGTGTATCTGTGAGCTTGTGCATTTGTCATTTTGTGTTTTACCGGTTCTGCCTACGCTTTGGCTACATGTATTTTATAGATTCTATGTGTGTGGATTGCAATATTCTCCTTTTTAAGCCTCTTCGCTTCCTTTGCTAGTGTCCCATTGACACTAAATAGCATTCTAATAAGAAGGCCTTCATACTACCTAATAAAGCAGGTATAGGAACTTGTGTTAGTGTCATCACTGTGCGAAGTTTGAATTTGTTTATGGCACCATCTAGTAGGGTATTTCTAGAACTAATGAATGTTTTCGGTGTTAGAGGCAGCTCCACCTATCGGTATATTTTTTGCGAAATTTGATTTTGTGTGTGGCGACATCTAGTGGTGAATGTTTTCTGTAATAGAGATTTTTCGGGACTCCACCTAGTGGTATATTTTTAAAAGTACATGCAGGGCCCTGCAATCGTTAAGGGGGGAAATTTGAAATAGTATTTCTGGAATAGAGATCGATTATCGACAATAATAAGATATTTTGTTTTAATTACGAGTCTCGGTTCTCTCGTTTCTATTGTTTCTCGCGTTTCTATCGTCTCTCCCGACTCCGTCTCCCTGCTCTCTCTTCCCACTCGCCTCCCCCGCTTCCTAATCTCTCCCGTCACCCTCGTCTCTCATTCTCTCTCCTCCCCCTCTGTCTCATCTGTCTCGTCTCCTCCGTCTCTCACGCCTTTCTCATCTCTCTCGTCACACTTATTTCTCTCGTCCCACGTTTTAGTTAGGTCAATATCAAATCAGATCAAATCAATCTGTTTTTCATTATGAGTCAATTAAATTTTTTGGCTATTTTCTTTTGGCGCGAAATTTGTGATAGTGTTCTAATAAGGGGATCGCATGCGACCTGATAAGACAGGTATGGGGCTCTTAGGTCTTCGCCCCAGAACTCCGCAGCCAATTTGTTTCTAAATTAATCTTAAACAAATCACTCTCGATCAAATCAAACAATCAGATCTATCTCAATCAAATAAATAAATCAAAACAATTAACCAAATCAGTCAATTCAATCAACCTTAAATAAAACAAAAATCTGAGCTAACTATTCTTCATAACCCTCAGGTATCGATTCTTCCACTGTATATACCTAGCTCCTATGAGTGACCGCTTACTTTGTAGATAAGGCTAACCGACACTCAGAGCTGGTACTCTCCCTAAACGTGAGGGTACCGGCGTAGGAAAACAGTCGATTATCCCCAAATCAATCCAATCAACCAATTCAATCTCAATCGAACAAGCCAATCCAGCTGAATCAGCTTACATTTCAAAAATACTAGTTTGATTTAACTTACAGCTTGCTAAAATCAATCACAATTTTAAAATTCCAATTGATTTAGCTTAGTTGGTTAGAAGTGTGCTGTAAGTGAATAGATACTTTGCATAAGGTGTTATATTTAAAATACTTTAAATAGAAGGTCTGTCTTAGCGGAAACACCTCTGTCAATAATGGCCTTAGATTTATAAACAAGTCAACGTCATAAATCGTTATTAAAAATAGAAAAAATTATAATTAATAGTATATTACATACTGAGGCGGAAAGTGTTCCATTCCTATTGAGAGAAGTATAGTTCATCGAGAGACCTCGAAGTGAACTATATCTCGAGACAGGGGATGGTACTTTTGCCGAGATTTTGGAACACATTCATCACGGCTTCTCGTTTAATATTGAAAGTCGTGACAATGCGACTTTTAATTTTTGCTTTAATGAGAAGCAGTAAATGTTATGCTTACTATTTTTCTATTGGTTTTGTTGTTACTTGTTACCAATAATCCGCTTATTAAATATGCTTATTAAAGAAAACGTCTTGTTTGTTTCCGCCTATTGTTTGCATTCTATCACCATCTACGCACGTGAGAAAAAATGATTGAATACTCTTGACCCTTTATTAAAATTGGTAAGTTTTCATATTTGACATTGGTAGTTTAAATCGATAGTAGCTCCCCCACAGGTTGGAAAATGGACCATTACTGTCCGCTTAATCTCACTACTGTCTCCTTTTTTTTGTTACTACTGACCGCTTAAAGTAAACCCGTAGAATCGTTCACTTTTCAACCTTTAAAGGTTAAGAAACGGTATGTTACAAACTAATTGTGAATAAAATATTTTACATACAAGATCTGTCTTATCGGAAACAGCTCCGTTGAAAAGTTCCTTAGGTTTATAAACACTTCTGAACGTCCTAAGTCATTATTAAACTGTCTGGGGCACATAAGCATGCCAACTTTCTAACTAACACAGATTTCATCCCGTAACTCAACTATAGGGCAACGTGTTTTATTTTACCCAATGCTCATCATTATCATTCCACGTTCTTAATAATATCACGAAAATTAACGTGTGGACCCCTTATGGAGTTTTGAATACAACGCATTAGAATACTATTTCAAATTTCAGGTTTTACCGATAAGGGATCCCTCACACGATCTCATAAGACAGTTTACGTAGAAGATCTCTCTTGTCATAAATATATCTGGCACAAAAGGCCTTAGATTTATAAACAACTTAATGGGGTAAGGATTAGAAGCAGAGAAACGAACACTGACCTCGTATTGAAAGAGCGTCTTGACAGGAGAAACATGTGGTGTTTGTTGACTACACTCACACTGCATTCACTTACCGCGCTTTCTATATAAATGACTAATATAAAGTACTTAACGACTTTCCACATTCATTAATATAAACTAACTATATTCTGGTTTTCTCAGTTATGCAAACACAATAACAAGCTTTTACTATCCAAAGACCTGTATATGGATTTTGGTAAATATTAGGATAGATTAATGTATCCGAAATATTTATTAGGTTTGATTAATACATGCGAAATTTTAGATTAGCTCTACATGTGTAATGTTAGGTTAGAGTAATAAACGTGCGGTTTTAGGTCAGGTAAATATTCGTTTTTCTGCTTTTAATCCTTACGCCATTAAGTTGTTTATAAATCTAAGTTTTTTTTCGCTGGAGATATTTATGACAAGAGAGATCTTGTATGTAAATTGTCTTTTGAAATCGCATGAGGACCCCTTATCGGTAAAAAATTTTAAATAGTATTCCAATGCGTAAGTATTCAAAACTTCATAATGGGTCCACACGTTAATTTTCTTGATATTATTATGCGTTTGTACAGATAATGATGAGAATTGGGTGAAATAAAACAGGTTGCCCTATAGTTGTCTTACGGGAAGAAATCTGTGTTAGTTTCAAAACGCACATGTTATTATAAATTGAAAGTCGGCTTTCTTATTTGCCCAAAGACGTTTTTTCATTTTCAATAACGACTTAGGACGTTCAGGCTTGTTTATAAATCTAAGGACCTTTTTGACAGAGCTGTTTCCGATAAGATAGATCTTGTATGTCAAAAATTTTAATTATAACATCTTACGCAATGTATTTATTCACTTACAGCAGACTTCTAACAAACTAAGTTAAATCAATTGGTATTTTTGAATTGTGATTGATTTTAGCAAGCTGTAAGTTAAACCAAACCAGTATCTTTGAAATGTAAGCTGGTTTGGGTAAGATTAAGTTATGATCTACAAAGTAAGCGGTTACTCATAGGAGCTAGGTATATACAGTGGGAGAATTGCTATCTGAAAGTTATGAAGAATTGTTAGCTCAGGTTCTCATTTGATTTGATTGAGATTGATTGAATTGACTGATTTAGTTAACTGCTTTGATTGAGATTGATCTGATTGATTGATTTGATCGAGAGTGATTTGCTTGAGATTGATTTAAAAACAAATTGGCTGCGGAATTTTAGGGCAGAAACCCGAGACCACGTTCCTGTGCCCTATACCTGTCTTATGAGATAGCATGAGGTCTCCTTAGTAGAATATTATTTCAAATCTCTCGTCAAAACAAATTACCGAAAAAATTTAATTATGACTCATAATTAAAAACAGATTGACTTGCTTAATTGATTTGATTGATTTAATCTGATTTGGTTAATTGATTTGTTACCTAATATTGTACGTGTATTGATCTAACCCATAACGTGGAACGAGGGAAACAAAGGAGACGGGAGAGACAAGAGGGATGCGAGAGACTACTAGGACGAGAGAGACGAAAGAGACCAGGGAGACGGGAGAGACGAGAGAAACGAGATAACCGAGACTCATAATTAAAACAAAAAATCTTTTTAATATCGCTAATCGAACACTATTACAGAAACACTATTTCAAATGTTCCACCTTAACGATTACAAGGGGGCCCTGCATGTACTTCTAGAATTATACCACTAGGTGGAGTCACGAACAATCTCTATTACAGAATAGATTCATTAGTACATACACCACTAGATTGCGCCACAAAAAATTCAAATTTTGCGCAAAAATTTGCCGCTAGGTGGAGCCACCTCTATTACAGAAAACATTCATTACTTCTAGAAATACACCACTAGATGGCGTCACAGGCAAATTGAAATTTCCCGCCATTACAGGAAACATTCATTTATCCATACACCACTAGATGGTGCCACAAATAAATTCAAATTTCGCTCAAAAATATACCGCCAGGTGGGGCCACCTCTATTACAGAAAACGTTCATTACTCCTAGAAATACACGACTAGATATCGCCACGAACAAATTAAAATTTTCCCCATAGTGGCCACGACAAAGGAGCGAATACACCTGTCTTATGAAGTAGTATCAGGGCCCTCATAGCATTTCAAATTTACCGACAAGGGGTGAAGACCCTAACACAAGCTCCTATTCCTATCTTATGAGGTAGTATGAAGGTCCCCTTATTAGAATACCATTTATCACCAAAAGGGCCTCTACTAGGGGGCGAAAACCTTAACACAAGTTCCTACACCTGTCTTATGAGGTAGTATCAGGTCCATCATAGTATTTCAAATTTACCGACAAGGGGCGAAGACCCTAACACAAGTTCCTATACCTGTCTTATGAGGTAGTATGAACGTCCCCTTATTAGAATACCATTTATCACCGAAAGGGCCTCTGCAAGGGGGCGAAAACCTTAACACAAGTTCCTACACCTGTCTTATGAGATAGTATGAGGGCCACCTTATTAGAATATCATTTTCAAATTTCCCGCCATAACCAATCAGAATGCAAAGCATTAGGACTCCAATCAGAGTAGTGCAGGATGGTATAAAATACGTGAAAAAGATACCGATTTACAGTTATTTGACTCGCAGCGAAAAAGTTGTACTGGACGTGAGAACTTTCATGCAGTAGTTTCTCTAAATAAAGTACAAGAAAATAAAATAAAGGTGAATTGTCAAAACAAAATAGGAAAACTGTTAAAACATAGGTCAGTATGGTAACCCCCCAGATAGCACACTAAACTTGCTTCAAACTTCATATAAACTTGGAATTGCAACTCTGGCAGCTGACAATACGCTTATTATTTCAGGTTAGTGCAAGTTTAACGTAAGCTTCTTGCTCACCGATTTGCAATCTTTCCTTAGAAATTTCACAAGCTAGAATTTACACTTGTCAGAAGCCTGCCGCAAGTCATTTTGTAAGCTTACTTTAAAGATTATAAAAGTTTGCATTGCCTAATGCACGTTTCTTAAGAGATGGTTTGCAAGCCTACAGAAGCATTGTGTTTGCAAAATTCCTTAAATTGTATTTCTTTTGCCAGCCAAATTAAGGTCGCTTTGTAAACTTCAGGGAAGCTGAAGGTGTTTCTAACCTCAATATGACTAAAGATGGAAATAAAAAAATTAAAATCTACGTAAACCTAGGAAATTCAAATCTACGGTACCCTAAGTTATCGTAAATTTGAGTTTTCCTTTTTGTTTCCATTTTTAATTC
Source organism: Vesta saturnalis (assembly GCA_036346205.1). NCBI lineage: Eukaryota > Metazoa > Arthropoda > Insecta > Coleoptera > Lampyridae > Vesta > Vesta saturnalis. The sequence goes on along the minus strand of JARFJB010001918.1, from coordinate 795,622 downwards.
TAACTATAAAAATTCCTTCGCGAAAACACGGCACACCAATGTACAGTTATAAAACGTTGTGTTCACATGTAAGCGGATGTTTAAAATGGACAGTTGCGAAGTTAACCAACGGTGTATACAAATACGCACGTGATTTTAAAGAAAGGGAGTAAGAAATCTGTGGGTGACGGTTCTATATTCTGTTTGCATGTCAAGGTTGTTGCAAGTTTCATTTAAATTTATCATCGAATTCAAGTTTGGCAAACAAAATTCAAGCACCATGAAAGTTGCCTTTGCATTGCAAGCTTACTTGTGTAAGCGCAAAACAAGCCAAACTCAGACTTGCCGTAAGCCTAAGTGCTATCTGGGCCATAGTGCATAGACAGCAAGTCAAATTTACCTAATATTGATTCAACAAACATAGTCCGGCAATTAAATTCCGAGACTGAAGCTATACCTCAGCAACCAAAAGCGACATCTATTGAAGTATGTCATTTTGAAACTTGGGCTGAACGTAACCCAAACGTTTATTAACATCTGTTCATGCTATATCGGAAAATTTGGAAATGAGATATAACTTTGAAAACATCATTTGAGAGCTTGGGTGATAACGCTTCATTTTGCTTTACGACATTTTTTCGTATCTCTCATAATAAATGAGGGAGCGGCCAAAGCATTTTCCAACATTTACATTTTAATATCACCTAAACCACTCACGGATTAGAATATTCTTAGTCTCGTTTGAAAGAGCAATTTTATTCTTTTAAAGGTTGTTTTTTGTTGGAGCGTTTAGTTTTAAACAAATAAACTAGAAGGTACTCTCTGCTCAATCGTAGATTAAAGTGGGGCAGGTTCATAAAATTATCGATTTGCCTAATTAACCAAAAAAATATATACATGTACCTAGGTATGTTCGATTTAAAATCGGGGTTGCTTTTTCCTGAAACTAGTTGTTAAATGCTCGGACGCCAAATTGTCTTTAAGTATGGAATAAACAAGTAAACCATTATACAATAAAGTTAAAAGAAAATTTCTACAATAACAAATTTTATTACACAACCTATATTTAATTATAAACTGAAATACTTAATGCTAATGTTAGTAACGTTATAACCTAATGAATAATTAACGTTGCGAGTAATTAATGGAATTAGAATACCTTATTCTTGGTCACACTGTAGATAATGAAATGGCTGCAGGCTCGGTCAGCGTTTTTGGAAATTGCTGCGTAATATTACTTCAGGATTGAAATAAATCTGGATTTGTATGCAGAATTAAAGTGTTTTCGAATTTCACTTCCCATTAACGCAGGTGATTACCTCACTCGTGATTAATCGTACTAATAGCGTAAATTGGATTAACGGTAAAATGTGAAGTTAAAGTAAAAAATAAAAGGTAAAAGTAAAAAAGTGCCTTAAATGCAAACGTCTCAAGCATTGTAAAATAACTTTAAATAAACTAATCATAAAATGTATAGCACTTTTAATAATAAATATTTAACAAAGCCGTAATGGATGCCTACATCCACCTTAAAAGTATCATCAACAAAAAATCGCTACAGTAGTCTTGGCGCATGAACATGTCTAGATTGAATGTGCAAACAAAATTCGTACGAGTTCTAATTAAAATAATTAAATGCATATTTTTATGCAGCTAGATATGCAATACACGCTGCACGAAATGCACGTTAAGTTGCCAACATAGAGGTGAATTATTAACAACACGTTCGAAGTTTGTTACAAAATTTTTGTGATTTTAAAAAACTAAATTTAACGGTCCTATTTATTAGACAGACCATTGCGCGGCTTAGAATCGCCTCAATTTTAGTGAAAACATCTTCGCGATATCTCCATACATTCTCAATTTATGCGTGCAAATGTTAAAAAATTTGAATATCGCCTTGGAGGGGAAAACACACAACATGTCTATGGTAACCGACGTAATTTAAACTACGGACTTCAATATAATTTCCAGCCATTTCTCTTACTTGCTTATTTACTTATAAGAATTTTCTTCCCAAATCTCTAAGCGTTGCCTTTGCCGAGATGGGTGTTTGAGGTTGCTGTATAACAAATAAAAAAAAATTTGGTTGTTATATTAGAAAGGTAAATCGCACCACGGTCTAGCTCAGTGAGGTAATCTGAATAAGCACTAAACATCTGTATTTATATGTACATTTAATAAAACAAAATGTCTGATTAATGTCAGAATAAAATAACTAAAACGATACTTCTTGTACTGCATTACAATCTTAAAGTACTAAATTAAACACAGTAGATAAACGTACAATCTATGTATACTTAGAATTCAAAATGCAATCTATTCAATAATGAAATGTGTATTGACCCATGCAACAAATTACAGTTGTGATAGGTTATTAACTCAAATGTTTTTATTTCAGGAGCAGGACTAAACTGTTCCTTTTTTTAACCGTATCAAAATAACACAAACTGATTTGTTATTTACTTAACTGCACTAAAAGGATAAGTACTTACTTGTACAAAACAAATAGTTTAATCTTGTCTTACACGAACTGTAGCTTGAGAACTTTCATTTCCAATTCCAAGATAAATATACGATAATGTAAAGGTAATTTCCATTTGTAATTAACATACAAATAAAGGAAACATAAACGTATGGGAAGGCACTATAACTTTCCTATGTCTTCAACATAAAAAAAATAGACGTACGGTAGCATTTGGTAATATTCAAATATTGGCACCAAATGTTGTTGACCCTACAACAACTGAAGATATAACGAACGCAGAATATGTATAACAGCATATGTGATTGATGCAAAACAAAGGTATCTCCATTTAGGTTCATAAAGATGACATTGCATTAATCTGCCATTTTAACAAAGTAACTGTTCGTTACGTCATACCCACGCCATTCAATGATACGTAAATTTAACAAAATAAAAGCTTTTTCTTGAAGATAAACGGTATTCTTATTCCTTATTCTTATTCTGATTCCCTAGTCTTATTCCCTAGTCTTATTCCCTAGTCTTATTCTTGTTTCTTGTTTCCCTATTAAATATAATATATAGAAAATGTAATTAAACGCCTTTACATACCTTATAAAAGGGAAGCAAAACTTAAAAAAGATAACGTGTTAAAGGCACGACATGATAAAAGGAAATGCCTCAAGGATGCTCAACTTACGCTGCGCATAGAACTAAAATTGAATGTCTAAAATATACACAGGGACGTTCGTAATTATGTAGACTGAAGAGAAAATATTGCGATATAAAAATTTAATTATTGAACGAAAAAAGAAATGCTTAAAAATACTAAGGTAATGTGAATATACTTATCAATAATAATACAAAGTTCTAAATTTAAATTAAGGTAACGACAGACAAGAATTGGCCCGTTACAGCTGGAGGATCTGAAGTTGGTTAAAATCTCGACTCAACTTGTTTAATGATATTCGTTCAAATTTACGGCATCCTGGAAGTGTCATCCCGTTTATTGATCGCATTGGCCTTCTTTCAATTTCAACTGCTTCTTCAATCATTCTTTCGTATAAGGTATATAGAGGTCGAGTTAAACGGATATTGTTGAGGTTAATTTGGTGTCCTGTGTCTAAATAATATGCTGCTAAAGATGATGAAGGATTGTTTTGTTTAATTGCTAGTTTGTGTTCTTCGGCTCTCGCATGCAATTTTCTATTAGTTCGTTCCATATAAGTTCTTGGACAGTTGTTGCATGGTATCTCATACACTCCTTGGTTTTCATTGGGAATGTTGTCTTTGGTGTTTTAAAAAATTGAAACAACGTTTAGTGTGGGTTGAATATCGTTCTAAAGTCATTGTTTTGGAAATTTCCTTGCTATTTTGTATGTAATTTTTTATATTCATATCATAGAATAACAGGAATCTTGTGTTCAATGTTTGACAAGTTATTATTTCTGGGTCTTCTTACTTCGTTGGTAATTTTCGATATTTCTTGATCTTGTATCCATTTTGAAGTAAGGGCGGTATATCAAAGATTTCATAACGCTAAATAATTGACCAGGCTTGTGACGCGAAAGGGAGTTCAGGTATCTATTCGTGTGAGTTGATTTTCGATAAACTCTGTGTGTAAATTTACCATTAGGAAGTCTTGCTATCAGGGTGTCCAAAAAATGGAGTGAATTATTTTCTTCACCTTAAATTTGATGTTTTCGTGAAACTGGTTAATCTGTCGTAGAAAACTATTCCAGTTTTCTTTTCCACGGGGCCAAACTGTAAATGTGTCGTCAACATACCGAAACCAACATTTAGGTTTTAAATCTGCATACTGCAAAATGTTCCATATGTACATTTGCAAAATCTGTAGAGAGTGGCGAATCCATGGGTGCTTCTTTAATCTGTTTGTAGAATTGTCCATTGTATGTAAAATAGGTTGAGTGCATAAGTGGTTTATCAACTGGCATTCACGCCACACTCAACATGGTCCCAATTTTTAAGAAACCCCAAAGACAAAATTTCCAATAAAAACCAAGGAGCGTATAAGGTACCGCGCAACAACTGTCCAAGAACTTACATCGGACTAACTAATAGCAAATTATGTGCGACAGGCGATGAGCACAAACTAGAAGTTAAACAGCACAATTCTTCATTGTCTTTAGCTACACATTATTTACACACAGGGCACCAAATGAATCCTAACGATATTCGTTTAATTGCACCTGTACATACCTTACACGAACGAATTACTAGAGGCAGTTGGAATTGAAAGAAGACCCAAAGCCGGAATGACACTTTCAGAATGTCGCAAAATTGGAAGAATTTCATCAAACACGTCGTTTCGACATTTCAACTAGAAGTTTCAAACATCTATGTTGCAACTATTCCGGACGTCCCCACTTCTGTATACACCTTATACAGTAATACTAGACAAACTACCCGAAGTCAAGCACGCCCGTCCAGATAGAATTTAAATTAGTTACCTTATTTCATATTCTGTATTTTTCAAAAATAAATTCTAGACAAAGGGAACAAGGGACATTCCCGAAACGTTGAATTAATTTTACGTTTATTTTACATAAGTTTCCGAGAAAATAAGTCTTATTTAACCTCAAAATAAGTCGATTTAACTGAACTTATCAAAAGTTGATAATAACCGAGTTACAGGGTGTCAGATTTGAACAAATATATCACATTTTCTTTAACACTCTTATTGTTCAGGTCATTATGACCCGGGAGACTGCAGTTGTCATTTTATTGTCGTGTAATTGGTATAACAGTAAATAATCATAAGAAATAAGTTGTAGTATTTATTATTTATTACATTTTATTACGTTATTTTATTTTTATTACATATTATTATAAATGTTATGTAAAGAACGTATGAAACACGTAGTAGTTATTTGTTACAGTCTTGACAGTAGTGATGTACATGAGCTTTACATTGGTACTTTGATCAATTACAACATACCATATTAGTCTTATTATCATTTGAAGAGGGACAAGTTTTACATCTTTTACGCTTGATTGTCGTTTATTGTTCCGTTACTTCGGCATTACTGGTTGAAGGACGTGCCTTTATAACCATTTCAGTTGCAGGAATACTTCGAGGAGACGTTTTCTTTCTTGCAATAACATGGTCAATTACCCACTTCTTTAAAAAATAGTCGCGGTTTTATGAGTTCTCCTGCATTCCAGGGTGGAGCTATTGCACCACAGAACATAAACGTTGTAAGCTGAAACGTCCATGGTATTGTAAATTATAGTCATTGGCCATCTTCAAAGCGAATTATTCGTGCAATTACATGAAATCATTGCTCTAAATATTGGATGACCTACATTTTCATCCCACAGACTAGCTGTTGCCTCTCCATGGATTTATACACTCCAGCTAGAAACAGTAGGCTAAAATATGTTTCTAGTTCAACTAATGTTAGTTCTTGATACGTGTCGCTCAAAGTCTTTTCCTTCTAAATTTGACATTTTCAAAATTAGGTTTACAATTTTGGGTGTGAAATATAAAAGTACGATTTATATCAATTATTCGCGACGATGGCCCAAGAATCAACGAAATAATATTTGGTGCTGATAACCTTCGATTGATGTGTCTTTTATTCCATACTATATTGCCATCTTTTGAAGTTCAGTGATTATCCGTATCAGCTTCGTCTGAAATCGTAGCTTCCACTTCATCATCTGATTCGATATATATATCTCGGTTTCGGACAAATGGTCTTCTTCTTCAGAAGCATTAGAATCACTATCAGAAACACACAAAAGGTTATAAAGTTCACTATCCGTAAGCACTGTCTCACTACACATTTTCAATAATAAATTTCAATTGTGAGGTATTACTTGTTAGAGTATAGCATCAACTTTGATATTTACTATGAAAGCTAACACACAGATGAAAAGGAACAGGCCACGTATTTCATACCTCTCCAGGGAGGCGGCTGCTCGAGCTTTCAATATCCTTCAGCCACAATCATGGATTCCCAGCATACATACATACATTACGTATATATGCATGGTAGGATTAAGGATTGTGGTCAGGATAGGATCGGAAGGAACAGTTAGGGTTCTGAAAATACTACCCCAGCATTCGCCTAAGTAGCCGCACATGGTGTGCACATTCGCAGTGACCATGCCGCTACATGTGTATGAGGAAAACTCCTGAAAAACCTCTACAAGGTAGACGGTAACCGGAATCGAACCCATTACCTCCCGAATGCTAAGCAAGTCATATCACCACTACGCTACTAGCTCGATACTAACACACAGATGCTCACTGGCTGCATTTATACGCGAGCAACAGACAAGTCTCAACAGGAATAAACCGGTACCGGTACGCAAATAACGCATACAATATGCGCAATAATGTGCCAATATTATGTAACTTATTTATATTTATGAAAATAAAACAAAACTAATAAAATACGTTCGTCTATGATAATAATCTGCTTCTCCTTCTTCTAATTTGAACCACACATATCACCGGGTCATATAGACCCAAACACAGTGAGTGTAACAAATGTATTTAAAAAAAACTAATTATAATTTTCTAATATCAATCTAGGTACACCGTTATTAGAGTCATGAAATAAAAGTCATGCAGTGGCAACGAAATATTTAAATAAATTAGCGAATTATGCACATTAGAAGAACGCGATTCGGTCATATTCACTCGATAACAAGAGGAGGTGCCTTTCGACTAATTCGAGTTAATTTCACGAAATTTGGTATACAGGGGTTCCTTGGGATGAAAAACTTTGTGAACGATTTTGTTGTATCTCCTACAGGGAGTCAAATGGGACGATTAGGAGACACTATAACCTTTTTGGGCCACGGTGTATGTCATTGTCTTGATAAATCTTTTTCCCTATCTTTTCCAGTTAAGAAAGGTATACTTTATTGAAGTCGCTAGAAGCAACCCTTTCCGAGAAAAACGCATCTGCAACTGATGACGGACGTAAATTGTCAAAATGAGTCGAGAGCTATTACAAGATATTGCATATTTCATCATGGCCGGGTAATATAAGAAAATGCAGAATATACCGATATATTCTTGGTTATTGAATATTGTCGAGGAAATAGCCAAGAGTGTGTCAGAGTTGACTCTAAAAGGTTTCCAGTCATGAAGCTGTTACTGCAGTGGAGAGACGATTTCGAGAAACCGATCGCTTAGCTCCTGAGAGCGCTGATTATGGAAGGTAAACAAAAATTAAAAAAAGATTTCAAAAGTAAATAATCATTACTAGGCCGCGTTCTATAAGAATTCCTGAAATTGAAGAAAACATTTCAAAACGTATTGGATAAGATCTGGAACTAAGTACAAGACGATTAAGTAGAGAAACAAGAGTAAGAATAAAACTACCATTAATAGAACACTTAGGGAACAGCTGCTACATCCATACCACAAGCAGCCAGTTCAAGACATCTTACCCCATGATTCTGACGTGCAATTAGTTTTTTGTCGATTTATCAAATCAAAAATTATTACGTAACCCTAAATCTAAAGTACGTGGTGAAAGTCAAGGCGTGTACTAGATTCCTTGTTCTACATGAAACAGGTCCTACATTGGGCAAACGAACTGGATGTTGCATGTTAGAGTTCAAGAGCACCATCTAGCCATAAAACATCATCAATTATCTTTTTCTTTAGCTACTTATTACGTTGAAACTTGTCATCAAATAAGAACTGACCAAATCAAGTTAATTGCTCCGCTTTATACTCTGCAAGAACTCATCATACGGGAAGCTAAAACAATTTAATGCAATACCAAATACAAATGGAGATACTCATTCAAATATCGTAGAAGTAACAAATACGAATGCATCCAACAGTGGTGAAAATACGGCTTCAAATAACATGTTAACTCTAACGTTCATATAGTACTCATTTCTGTTACATTACGTGCAACGTGTCCTCTTCAGTTTATATTCCTAAAAATACAAAGTTTTTAAGAATGTTTACTTTTGTAAATAGTATTTTAAGGTGCTTTCAAATATTAATGTACGCCTTGCATTTAAAACAAAAGTAGATTCTAATGTTTAACGCGTGTACAAAATTTAGAATAAGTACGCCATCTTAAAGTGTAAACTCTTCTTCCTTGTATTACCAGTCCAAACACTTAACTATGTGTCCATTGGATCCCTTTATATATAGCGAATATTATTCGCATATTATTAAATTGTTACAGATTTTTAATTTTTACCATTCTGCTCCATTTGTAGTTGAATGATCAAGCTGAAACTACGTATACATGCGCTTTTCCCGATTTTTATTGATACTGCAACATCCCAGTCGAAAATCTTGGTTAAAGGTTTCAATTTATTTAATAATGGTTTTTTATATCAATACCATTTCTCATGCCCTTATCATCTTGAAATTTCATATCTAATAGTTTTTCAGTGTTTTTCATTATTACACGGCAATGGACCTTTTGATATTTAATCGACGAAACCAATGACCCCTTTAACTGATCTCTTACGCAAACTTCATTAACTTTATTTACTTAAAACTTATTAAAGCGACACTATATACAGCAAATCTGTTCTTTATCATGGTCAGCTATGTATTCCGAAACTAACATTATAACCGGAACCTCTTTAGAAATAATCCGCCAGAATAGCGATATTCATACAAAAAAAAAACAAGGTTCGCACTACCAGTAAACACATAACCACATTTCTTGAACTCGAAACTGTCAATCACTGACAACGGTAAACGATACGATATTATTTTACCGAGATGGGTGAGACTAAACACTATCCCCCATGAAGGGACATCAGTGAAGCTACCCCAACGAAAGCTCTTTCACCACGGTGTAGACGTAAGAAAATTCCATCTATCACCAACACACCTATTTCGAACATGCGGCTGTGCCGCGATAACGGGAGTATACATCGCTGCCTCTCTAACCCTAGACTGAACCACCAATTTTTACATGCTACTTCCAAGAACTGATAAGCCCACAGCTTAATTAAAACGAAAACTAGTTGAGGAACCAAACTTTGCGAACTTTATAAAGAACACAATTAATCAAAACGATTCGGTAAACTTTTAAAAAGAATTGCGACACCATATTAAGTACGCGCCTGAAAGTAAATTTATATCCACATCCTATACTTCGCAAATTACGATAACAGATTGATAAAGTCACTAACGGTTCTTGATATACGTCTAATTTTAATTCAACAAGCTATATTTAATAATACTTAAAATAACAAGGAATATAATTTAAAAACTTCAATTTTGTTAAGGCAATGAAACCTGATCGTCCCAAAATTAAAATACTAATTGCAATAAAAACCAGCTCTCCTCAAATACGTAAAAATGTAACTTAAACGAAAGTTTACATTTTATATTTAATTTTAAATACCTCATTCGAAATATCTTAACCATCGCAAAAAAAATTTTCAATTTCACTCAATATGAAACAAAATATTTTAAAATGTTAACTTCGAAATTCGAAAAAAAAAGAAGGACCAAACTATCTAATGGTTGTTGCTTAAAATTTTCACACAACGTGGGATCATGTGCGTAACAAATTTCAACATAATAACTACATTTTTACGAGTAATTTGCTTGAAAACTGTGAAAGTTAACAGTGCTCCTACATGTCCCAAAAGTCAGTACGGATCTACTGTATTCCCATAATAGCCGTATGCCAAACTGACCGCTATCGTGTTTACATACAGATACATACACAGATGGCATGCCAAAAATATTCAAAATGGATTCAGGGACTGTCAAAACGTGAAGATCTGTCAAAATATCGAGGTCGAATATTTTCATGATCGCAATACCTTTCCTTTACTACACTTCATATAGTATACGGGAATGTAAAAATTCTTACACGCATGAAAAGCACTGAAAAACTATTAGATATGGAATATCAAGCTAATTAGGGCACCAGAAATGGTATTTAGATAAAAACTCTTCTTATAAAAATTGAGATTTTTAACTAAGGTTTTCGATTGGGATGCTGCAGCAACAATAAGAACCGTGAAAAATGCATATATACGTAGTTTCAGCTTTATTATAGAACTAAAAATGAACAAAAATTGTAAAAAAAAACAAAATTTGTAACAATTTAATAATATGCTAACATACACTAAACATAAAAGTACCAAACGGCCAAATGCTTAAGCAATTGGACTGGTAATGCAAGAAAGGAGAGTTCTAACCCCCGACCAGGAAATAGATCTTTTTGTTAAAATCGTTGTTAAATTTCATTTTAATTTGCATTTGATCTTCAAAATGGCGTACGTATTCAGAATTTTGTACACCACAAAACCCTGAAGTTAGGCATGGCAAAATGAAGCGAAAACAATATCCTGAAAACAAGAGAACTTGAACAAAGACAAACAGGAAAGGGTAACCGAAAAAGAAGAACCTAAATATACAGCGATAATACTATATATTCAAGATACCTCCGACAAAATACGAAGGATAGGCAGCAAATACAAGATACGCACTGCCTTCAAGTCGACCAGAACGCTCGAAGGAATACTAACCAAAACCAAACCACACAGTGAAGATCAGAATTCCAAGAATTGTATGTACAACCTACCATGCGAATGTGTCAGGGAAGAGAACAGTATACCACTCAAAGTGAGAATACAGGAACATAAGAACAACGACCGCAAGGGCGAAACAAGAAAATCAAGAATCGCTGAATATGTCTAGAACGAGGACCACCCCATCGAATGTGATAACATACAGATAGCGTCAAAGGACGAGAATACAACTAGCCGGAAACTCAAATAAGCCATATACATCGCACTAGCAGAAAATCCAATAAGCCAAGCTAGTGTGAAAATGAAACCCATATTTATTCCAATAATGCACGAATAGCTTAAGCGCAATACACCTGCGCAATAGCTAACGGCGTAACATGCGCAATACACTACTGCGCAACCACGAAAAAGTTTAATATATATATATATATATATATATATATATATATATATATATAATTCCTGGCTGCCTCACTGACTGACATATATATCAATGCACAGCCTAAACCGCTGGTCCTAGAGACATGAAATTTGGAGGGGTTTTCGAAGTTCCACCTCTAAGGGGGTGAAATGAGGGGTTGAATTCTAATGTGAAACTTTTTATTCTATGGGTCGATTGACTCGAAAATTGGTACACATTCTCTTCAATTAAAATTATGAGACACGTGTATCACAATATTTTAAATATCCCCCTCCTCGTTTCTGAGATCGCAGCAACATACGGCTAGTATGTATTAAACGAAAATTGAAAATCCTCAAGAAACTTATATATAATTTTTCTTTTATAGAATTAAAGTTTTGAAGAACATGTAGTTTCTCTTTGCATGTACGCAGTTTTATTATGTAATTACACTCCAGATTTTTAAAATTACAGCTTCAGATGATTAACACACACTACACACAAGTGTTAGTTTGTCGGCCTGTACTGCGATAAAACATAATTTTGGAATGAAATTAATGATCTTGTTTTCTGCAAATGAAAGAATTAAAAAATTCTGGAGATAACAAGATGTCAAAGGTTAGATTTAAAATATTATTGTAACAACTTTGATATCCATTGTGCTAGAATTTAGAGTCAATAGATTGCTAAATATCTATTTTTGAGTAGGAAGTACATAACATTTTTGAAGCGTTAAGAAAGTAATATTTTTCTAAAATAACAATTTGAGAATAAAATAGAGAGATATTAATAATAAATTATTTCGTATTTCTGTATTTCTTTGTTTTTGTCATTTTATGATCAGTATAAAAAAAGAAATGTGTAAACCATGTTAAATTTGATGATTTAATGCACGACTATAAAACTACATGCAAAGTAATTACTTCATTTCTAATTATATACGTTCATGTCTAAGAATGATACGGTAATTCGATTTCTTTTTCAGTAGTAGGTAAGTTGTAGATTTTCAACATGTATCTTCCTAATTGAATACGTCTAACGCACCTACATTTAGATTTGTGAAAAGGAAAACCACACATTACATCGTCATCATTGTTACATTTAATGAGAAAATTTAATTTTAAAGCAAAATTTCCCATAATACATAACTGCTTAATTCAGAGTATATTTATAAGTTTTAAACCTTTTTAGTTGTACTTAATAGAAAATATGTGTAATAATTCCCAAAAATAAACATTAACTAAATGAGATTTACTGGGGTAATTACTATATTCCTTTATTCGTGATTCTAAACAAAAGCAATTAATATAAAAGTTTTAGTAGCATTAATGTTTCAAATATAATTTCACAGATGTCTGTATAATTTGGCAACGCATTTCAGTACTACATACATGGTCGAGAGAAAATATATAAATAAATGAAGTATGGTAACCAGTCATTACGCTAAAACAGCAAACTTGATGTAAATTATAATTCTGTATTTAAAATGTCGGTTAATGGTGAGTCTATAAGATTAATATATTCGATCACTACGCGTACCTTCTATTTATGATGCTTCCAATACTCCTAATTTGATTTGTCTGTGTGTTTATATTCGTAACACCTAATATGTTCTTTGTTCCAAAGTGATTGTCCAGTATAAATAGGATTACAGGATGAAACCAAAGAGTATAATATACTCTTTGATGAAACATCAGGTCTCTTAAATATGGAATTCCACGAAGTAAGGTTAAAGAATGAAAGAAGTTTTACGAAGCATATCTTTTAATTGTTGCATACAGGCACAGCAATCGTAACTTTACAAGCCATGAAGTAAACATTGGCAACATCGCTTGTATATCTTCAAGTGGGTCGGGTCGTCTAATACCAAGGATGTTATATACGAACTGGATTGGCTGCCACTCGTTTAACGTATAGTTCTGAATTTGAATCCATTCTGCTAGATAGACAACCTGCAGATGAGACGTATTGTTATCTTTGTTTTACTTGTAGTGTATGTACCTAATAGCAAAGAATAAATGCTAATAGTGCGAAACTTTCAAGTGTTATAAACAAAGTGGTTTTATTATATTTAAGGACAATGGTAATTTATTGTGTAGCTTCTAATTGTAAAAATTTACAACAAAAGGGTAGTAATATTCAGTTTCATTGGTAAGTAGAAATTTTGAAATTAACTTTTGAAGTTGAACTTAACCTCAACAATGTTTATTTCTAAAGAAGGATTACTCACTATCTAACACAATAATAATAATGATTACAAAAGATTTCTGCATTTCTTTATCTTATTCTAGTTTTCCTCATAAAAGGCCGGAACTTTTGCAAAAATGGATTGATGCTATAAAACGCGACAACTGGAAGCCTTCACCTACTTCTAGAATTTGCAGCGTACATTTTAAAGACTCTGATTACCAGTTACGTCCAGGAGCGTCGGTCAAATTATTAAAACAAAACGCAGTGCCGTCAATATTTAACTTTCCGAAACATTCAATTAAGTGGAAAAAGCTCGGCGTATCTTAATACGACATAAAGAACAATGTGACGAAGTTCTGAAAAATAGTTAGTATTTCAATTTTTGTAGAATTTTGCTAATCTTTCAAAAATGAAGGGTCCAGAAATCCACACATCCACAGAACCAGAAACTCTAGTACCTACATTACAGGATAGGATAACGAAAGAAGTAGCGGTACAAACCTGTAAACTACCACCTACTCCAACAAAAAAATTGAGACGCAAAGTCCGAACATTGCAACAAAAAGTTCTAAGGAGAAACATAAAATTAGAAGTATGAGAGATCTAATCATTTCTTTGAAGAAAAGGGATGTGCCACAGATGATTTAATTACAGCTTTACAAAATAACTTCAGTGGTTTACCTTTAGCCCTCATTAAAAGTGAATTTAAGAATAGTCGGGTTAGTTCAAACCACAAAAGGTACAGCGATGATATAAAAAAATTTAGTTTAACTTTATATTTTTATTCGCCAAAGGCATATCGATTTTACGGGCACAATTTCATTTACCTACAGATCGAACCATACGGAAGTGGATGGAAAGTTTTAATTGCAATGTAGGTTTTTTAGAAGAAGTTTTCAATTTCTTGAAAGTAGAGGTGCAAAATAAAGAATATCTAAAAAACTGTGCTTTAATTATAGATGCTATGTCTATACGAAAACAAATATTGTGGGACAAGAAAATGATGAAGGATATGTCAATCTTGGCGGTATTGTAAATACTGACCCTAAGGTTGCTGCAACAGAAACTTTAGTTTTGCAGATTGTTTCTTATAAAAATAAGTTTAAGTGCCCAATTGCGTACTTTTAACAAATAAATGCAATTCAACAGTTCAAAGCCAACTGTTGCAAGTTGAATATTTATTTTTGAGATAGAGGTGTCATGACAAAGGAATTTGAATTGTTGTCCCCAAAGTTTTATATGGTACCCTTAGATTTGTTTCTATTGCGTTCGGTTTTCAAGCAGACGACATAACCTAACTTTTTTCAATAACTCGCCCTGTATACTTTACGATATTCGGATAGATATATTTTTCTGGTTCCAAATATATATATATATATATATATATATATATATATATATATATATATATATATATATATATATATCATATGAGGCAGTTATCTTTAATACTTTTGCTGTAATTGGCATAAATTAAATTATAACATCGAGAACAAACAATTAATTAAAACAGCAATATAAATTATTGAGAACACAAATAAAAAATTAAGTTAGAAATATTGCTCTATATGTCCACCTTGCTTCTCAATGCACATTGTATATCATTTAACAATATGTTCTTTAATCCTTAATAAAACTTGTTTATTATTTTTCACCTGACGTATGGCATCTCTAATGCGGATTTCTAATACCTGAATGCAGTAATAAGGGGTTGCATATTTTTCACATGGCCCCAGAAAAGAAATTGCATGGTGTGAGATTGGGACTATTAGGCCATTTAAAAGTGCCCGCATTTCCTATCCATTCCGTGTATTTTTCATTTAAATATTGTGTGACTACAGCCACTCCATTTTGATGTCACATTCTTTTATTCTATTCAACCTCTAAAGGTAAATCATCTAAATGATTTTCAATTTCATCTACCAGCATTTCCACGTATCTTTCTCCAGTAAGTCTGTCATAAAATATTGTAGGTTCAAGAACCTGACCGCGAACTAACCCACATAAAACAGAAACTGATTGCCGACCATGGAATTGGATCTCTTGCGTTTCAAATTTATTACTGCCACTCCAATAATATTTATTCTTCCTGTGGCATCCTCTATTGGTTGGAAATGAAGATTCATCGCTCCATATTTTATCAAAAAAAGCTTCAAGTCTTCCTAGCATTTCAATACGTGTTTTTTTGTGAGCCTGAGTTAATCTTTGCACCCTTTTAAACATCTCCTAATGAACTTTCAGAAAAGGCTCTGTAATACGCTAAAATATGAATTTCCACATCTTCGTTCAAAATTAATTTTCTTGCATGCTTCTTGTGATGAACTCCACCGGTTTCTGAGAAAGTTGTTGTTATGCGATAAAACGTCTTTTTTGACGGTAACCTTCTGTTGGGAAATATAAGCCTATATTCTCTTAATGGCCGGGTCTCACTGCCTGTCTGTTGATAAATTTTGAATATATTAGATCTTTGTTCTATAGAATAATGCATATTTTGCTTGTTGAAACTTAAAAACACATCATGATACTTAAGAAATGACGTACAAATTGACTTAAATTGAGTGACATGAAACATTAGTTACAACAGAAAAGCCTGTAGTTTCAGGACAATCTATTATTCCTCTAAAACACTAAAGCCATCTATCTGAATGTAGGATCTATTTGCCTCATATGATATATATTTGGAATCAGAAAAAAATATCTATCCGACTATCGTAAAATGCACAGGGTGTGTTTATATTGAAAAACAGTTAGGTTATGTAGCCTGATTGAAAAACGAACGCGATAGAACAAATTTAAAGGTACCATATAATACTTTACGGATAACCATTCAAATTCCTTTTTTCATGACACCTCTATCTCAAAAATAAATATTTTACAGCCGTTTAAAAGTGGGGAGTTGAGTTTTGAGATAGTGAAGTAAAGGTGCGTACGATAAGGCTCCATAATTCAACCCAATTATCGGGCGAGTTTAAATTACACACAAGAGACAAAAGACAAGAATAGAAAGATTCAAGGATATAAAATATAAGGTAGGATCTAATAATATTAGTAACTAAAAGAGATAAAGTACCATAACCTGAAATAAATTAAAAGTAAAGAATGCCTAATAACAATGTAAATATACTTATAGACCTCACTGTGAACAATAAAATAGACATCTAGTGATAATAAAATATAGAGGCTAGTAGATATGCAAACTATACAAATGATGGAAAAGACTAATGAAATGCATAATCGGTAAATAATTAATAGTGAATTAATTATTTACGAGTAATATAATGAAGTTTTCTTTTACCATAAAAACGGAATAATAAATAAAACCAATTAGTCTCCTTTGCGCCTAATTACAGGCAATTAAACATTCTAAGGATATAAAATATAAGATAGGACCTAATAATATTTGCAGATATAAACTAACTCAAGCTAAAATTTAAATCAAAAGCAAAGAATGCCAAATAAGAATAGACTCTAACGTAAATTATCTAATAAACTCTAGTGCGAACATATCTAGATACCTAGTGCAAATAAAATATAGAGACTGGTATAAACGCAAACTACAACGTTAAATAAATGAAAAATTAGTGATAAGAGGATAACTTAATTAATTATAAACAAACAAGTTAATATATAATGTATAGAGGCTGATATATACGCAAATCACAAATAGTGAATAACGTTTAGTAAATATCTGGTGTGGAATACTACACAACTTTCCAACCTACAAAACGGAAATTAAAAGAAATGAAATAATAGATGCTAACTACAATTAAAAGAAGTGAAATAATTTCAATTTCAATTTGTTTTAGAATAACTATGCAACCTCCTTTTTATACGTTCATAACGAAAACGGGCAACATTGTAAAAACAAAAACAGTGATCTATGTGAAAATTGCGTTTATTCATAGATAAAATACGACCGCCTAATGAGAAAATACCTCGACCATGAAAGAGGCGTTTAGATTTTATAAACATGCCCCTAGGGGCTATGTTAGAGTGTGGATAGGTCAATACTTCAGACATCCCCCTAAGATAACCGATTCTACCCGAACATTGACGAGCACGCTTGCGCACAAGACCCAAGGCTAGCTGCGTACTCGTTTCTCGTGTGTTTCCCTCTTTAAAGTGTAACTGTCATCGAGTGAGCATTACTATAATGTATTCTCCTGTTTATGAGCCAACATCAGCGGACATTAGAGATTTTACTGACTTGTTAATAAACTATTACAACATAACCGTTCAAGATAATGATGAAAGCGATGACGTGGTTGAGCTGAATGTATCTCACATCCAAGATGATGGTGATGGTTCACAGAAGAGAAAGAAGAGCGATGAGATAGGGGGGAAGGGCAAATCTCAAAATCATGATGATGACGACGACTCACGGCTCAAGAAGAAGAAGAAAACCGATAAAGCATGTTATTAAATAATAATGATGTATTGTTGTTTATAATAATAATAATAATATATTTTCAAACGTTAAGCTTTCCTTCAATTTTGTTAATAAACCTGTTTTTTTCCTAACGGTTCTCCACCGTCTTGATTCATGTTTGCAAGTTTACAAGTTTTTTCGCTTTAGCGTGTTTTCGTTTTGCGTGTTTTCGTTTGTGTGTTTTCGTATTTGCGTGTTTTCGTTTTTACTTATTTTCGCATTTGTATGTCTTTGCGTTTGCGTATTTTGTGTTAGCGTGTTTTCGTGGTAGCGTTTTTCGTTTGTGTGTTTTTGTGTTAGCGTGTTTGCGTGTTTTTTTGTGTTAGTGTGTTTTTCGCGTTTGCGTGTTTTCGCGTCTCGCGCGCGCGCGCGTGTGTGTGTGTGTGTGAGCATACGTGCGTGCTTACGTGCGAGCGTGTGTGCTTACGTGCGTGCGAGCGTGTTTACTTATGTGTGGTGCATTAAAAGTAATTTCCGGGTTAGCAAAATTTTTAAAATATTTGTGTTTTGAATGTAAATTTTTTGTAAGTACATGTTTGTTAAATACGAATTCAGGTTTTCTGTATTACTTTCTAAATAGTTAATGACATGTATGTAATCGAGTGTTTATATTCAGCCATTCACAAAGCGTGTTTTAGTGAGACACGTTGTATAAAATTTCAGTTTAACATATGGTAGCGTTTAAGGAAAAACTTCTAAAGGTAAGCGTATTACTTTTAATACGTTTTTACCTGATATTGCTAACAAAATGCCGATAAAGATTTTTAAATATATTATTACACAGGTTAACGTCATAAGATCAGCTCTACAAAATAGCAGGTACGCACGGATTTTAAACCTATAGTTATTGTTAATTCACGTATGTAATAATAAACCATTAAAACCTTTTGCATTTTATTTCCATTATAGCAGTTTGATATTCTTAAAACATGTTATTTTAATTTAACTCTATGTTATATAAGTAATTATTACTTTTAATGGGTGCCTACAACAGTTAATGAACACATTACAATGAAACAATTTTGTGTGTATGTAATTGAACATGCAAATAAATCAGATATGATGTTCCGAATGTATAGGTGGTGGCTGTTTAGAGGACCTGCCTATACATAAAGCATCATTGCATTAGGGTAGAAATTATTTATTATTTCACGTCATATTTAATTAGACTTGAATGTATTCAGTTTGAACTGTAATCTGATTTCCGCAAAACTGTAAGACATAATTTCGGTTGATTGGTTGAGATTGATCTGGTGATCGAGCGTGCTTTGTTTGAGATTGATTAATTAATTGAAATGTTTGTGTGTGTGTGTGTGAGAAAGAGAGGGGAGGAAGACACAAGATAGAGCAAGAGAGAGGTGTGCATTATCAGCTTCTATTATATAAAATGTTCATTAGTCTATACGCCACTAGATGGCACTAAAATCAATTTTTACTCAAAGGGACCAGGGCGCGGACTCTGATACAAGTCCTGCCTTACAAGAACCTCCTTATTAGAATACAATTTTGTATGACGGGGCGAAGGCCTACAGCAGTAAGATTAAGTTAGAATAACATACAATTGCATCAAGGGGCCACCATAGGAGCTAAGCTCTACACTAGTCTTATAAGGTTAGGTTCCCACGTCATCTCCGGCCATGGGGCGAGGGCCTGAGAACAAGTTGCGAAGCCCTACACGTGTCTTACAAGAACCTCCTTATTAGAAATACAACGTTAAGGTAAAAGATCATCCAATAGCATTTGGCCATTTTAAAGCAATAGGACCGATAATAATATCTTATTAATTAAGCAATTTCCAACATTGTATGCGTATGCATTTGCCTAACCTCCAGGGGCGCTGCTCTTAATATAGCCAGAAGGACCTTAATACCATCAAAAATAACCCTAAGACCAACCCCAAGTCCAGCCCTCAGGTCCAGCCCTAAGACTTATCCCTAGACCAGCCCCACCCCTAAATACAACCTGTAGATAGGCATTAAAATAAATGTAATAACAATCTCATTTGATAAAAAAATACGCTAATAAAGTAAAATGGGGAAATACAGTCAATGTGTACGTGATTATTATTATCTAATCAATTCTTTAAATAATATCTGATAAACAAGTTCTAATAAATGTTAATAGTAAAACACAAAATTAAATAAACTATCTTTTACATCATTTCCCTGGGGCTAAAAATAATTAATTAATAAAAATAATTAAAGATCATCATCTTAAAGCTATCAGATTAAGAATTTCCCTAGGATAATTAATTAATAAAAATAATTAAAGATCATCATCTTATATTAATAAAAATAATTAAAAGATCACCATCTCAAAATAAGAGTAATAAATACGGTCCTTCACGTATGCCATTAAAAATCAAAAATCTTAATTACGGTTGAAAAGGGCTTCGAAAAGAAAGGATTGAAAATACGGTCTCACACGAGGGTATATAAAAATAATTAGGGATAAAAAAGGGTTGAAAATGCGGTCTCACACGTGGATGTGCAAAATAGGGTGAAAAACACGTCCTACACGTAAGCGAGTAAAAATAAGGGTGGAAAATCCGGTCCTCCACGTGGGCATATACAAAAGTAAAAGGGACGGGGCTTGTGACGTAAAAAAGGAGTGGGGATGGTGTCCGTTTACTACTACCCTGCATTAAATATCAATGAAATGTATATATGGAGTTAACGGGTAAGTGCTTGTTGTTTATTGGTTACCTTTTCACGTCACTAGCTTCGTTATTAATGGAGATATCGTTATTCAATGTGGAATAGCATTTTTACAAAATTAAAAAATCGAAAAATCTCGAAAATACTTCATTTTTGGTATAGGACATTGTGCACAAATTTTATCTAGAATTTCATGTAGAATTCGAAAATAAAATAAAAAATACTAGGTTTCATTTAAAATAACAAAGTTGACGTCTACTTCCAGTATAACTGGAAGTGCCAGATTCAGGACAATATTATATTTGAACTCAGCGTCATCCAAAACTTACATCTTCGTAATTTCAGATTCTGAACATAACTGTATCCGCCATTACTTTTAATCAAAACTCTTCGGGCCACACCCTGTATAGGAATGATGTCACTTAGAGAAAATGAGGGAATTATTCAAACTTTGCATTACCGAACTCAATTTTTTTACAACCAAATTTTTTATTTTTCTTTAAAGAGTAATAATTGGATCGATAAATTTTAATGACTTTATTACCATCAGCTAAATATTTCATGAACCAATGGACTAGCATCCATTTTTTTTCTTTTATTTTGACAAGAGGCTGCTATTGGTCAAAAATTGCCAAAAAATCTAATTTAACCTAGGTGTCTGAAAATTGGTATAGATACTTACAATTAAAAAAACAAACAACTTTTTCAAATAAAGCTTTTCAAAATTCTGCCAAAAAAAACGCATTTCTTTGCCATTTATTTTTTGAAATGTCAAATTTGACAGATACCCGAGGTTGAAATTTTCTATGTAATTTTGGACCAAATTCCAAGCACCAACTGACGTCAAAGTCAAATTTCACCTAAAGTCATTAATAAAAAATTTTCCCATATGATGCGGACTTTATTTGTGTCAGTAGTATAATGAATTACGTATACCGGGTGGACCAATAAGCCGATCCTCTGGCTGTATCTCAGGAACTGTTTATCGTGCAGCTTTGGGGAAAAAAATTCCTTAGCAAAAACGGCTAGGGGAATCGCTGGGAATAATTTTCAAGTTTCTAGGTTTACCGCTAGAGGGCATAATATTTATAAAAACATTTAAAAACAATTTTTTTATGAAATATGACCAATCATAGTAGATATTAAATAAGTAAAGGACGTGGCTAGCCAGCCGTTAACGGCTGAATATAAACTACCGGGAAATGTATTAGGCGTCACGAATGACGTATGATTCTCTCGGCTCTATAACGAGAATCTTTTATTTAGCCGGCGACGAGACCGGGCGAGTGAGACACGATGGATTTATAGGTCATGTTACTGTGAAATTAGCGGGAAGTGTTTGTTTACCATTTGGAGTTTATTGTATAAATATCCAATCGTTTAAAATAATTAGGTAAGTTTCAGCATTTTGTGTTCAAATTTTGTGATAAACTCCTATTACAAGATTAGCGTTTCCTCATTATTATGGACAATAATAATCTTCAAGGTATAAAAACGGGTACCCGATTTTCTACATATGAAGAAGCTGATTTGGCAATTAAAACATTTGTCAAATAACATTACGTTGTATTATGGACACGAGAAGCTAGGCCCATTAAATCAAGTAAAGTAAAACGGTTTATTAACGACAAATTGGTTTACTATGAATTAAAATATACGTACCTTCATGGCAGAAAAGGGTTCACAAAGGTGTTCGTGAGTCATCGTGTGTTTTTACTTTTTTCGTTAATAAATGTATGTTTCTTTAAAATTTTTATGTTATAGAACTTACTCTTACTTCTCACTTCTTTTTTTATTCGCCTACGAACTTCAAAAGACGGTCACTACTTAGAAGCTACTGCAATAAGAAATGAAGACAATCATGAAATTATAAAAGTAACATATTAAAAATGTAATTGTATAACTAAGATTTTCATTTGTATTTTTATTAACGGGAACAATATTCCTATTACCCTTCGTAAAGAAAGCTTCCGAAGGACATTAAAGATGCAGCTCGTGATTCACTGACTTTAAAAGCAAATAAGAAACTTGTTAAACAAAAGTTTATGCAAGAAACAGGCAAAATAATTTTACTGAAAGATTTGGCCAATCTTGCTTCCACAAATAATGACAAAAAAATATTTAGCGCATTGCATTGAAATGATACGGCAAATTTATTTTGTACCTAGATATTGTCTTTTATGAATTGCAATTTGTGATCTAATAAGCAGCATTATGTTTTTTCTCTTTTCCAGATTGTGAAGTGACTATTTTAGAAGACAGTGACTCCAATTTTCAAGGTTTGTTCGCTCAAACACCCAGTATGAAAAGAATTTTTCAATATTTCCCTGAATTCCTTGCAGTTGATGCAACTTACATACTGCTAAATATGGGCATGCCACTTTATTTATTGTTAGAGGAAGATGGAAACTGTTGTAGTCAAATAGTTCGCATGTGTTTAATAGTCTCTGCAATCAAAGATAATATTAACTGGTTTTTACAAACATTTAAAGATTTGAATCCGAAATCTTTGGAGATAAAATGTATCATTACAGATAAAGACATGACTGGACGAGCTGTTATCAGATCAGTTTTCCAGAGGCTTCTTTAATTCTTTGCATTTTCCACACAATGAGACGCTTTCAGCGTGAAATAAAATGTGAAAAAATGTGAATAACAAGTGCTCAGAAGAATACTTGTTTAGAACTGCTTAGAAAGTTGATATATGCAAAATCTGAAAAGATACTTTCTGAAAATTTAAAAAATTTGTAAAAGTTGCAACCAAAACGGTTCAGGACTACTTTTTTAAAAATTGGCATAACAGTAAGAATGAGTGGTCAATGTGTGGCGGTTTTTGCAAATTTAATTTTCTTAACAATACCAATAATAGGTTAGAATCTATCAAAGGAAAACTGAAAGATGTCATAGCCAAAAACAGCAGTTTGGAAAATTTTTTGCTTGACTTGTTTGAAACATTTTCTTCCATGATAGCCGAACGAGATCATCGGGCTATATACAATGAACTAAAGCAACCTGTAGTAAGATTCCACTCATATAGCTCTGAAATGAGGTATATTCAGTTGTCGACAAAAGAACCTGGGAAACAATTAATAAAACAAATAGAATACTTTAACAAAGTGGTAGTTCTTCAGCAAGATGAACCGTTTGATTCATTTCTAATAAGATCATCATCTGAAGGAACTGTTACAACCAATATCAACGCATGTTCTTGCTCATATTTCAATTAAATGTTGCTACCTTGCCGCCATATCTTTGCATTGAGAAAGAACCTAAACTTATTTTTGTTCAATGAAAGTCTTGTTAACAAGAAATGGACCAAGTCATATAACCGAATAGCGAAGGTTTCAAATTCGATGGACAATATTGATGTAGATGACAAACATAATAAATCGTAAGTATACATTTCATATGGGAAACCTGGGAATGTTAAGTCATATGGACCAAAGAAACGCGAAATTTTACCTATAACAGGCTCACTACTAGATTTAGTAGTTCAAACTTCGAACATAACGTTTGAACGAAGAAAACAATTGTTATTACATTTGAAGGAGTTATGGGAGAACGACACACCAGTCAGTTTCACAGGCCAAGGTTTAACTGTGGTGTTTTCCCCAACATATACAAAAAGTATTGATTCTCTATAATATTTCAGAACGTTGCTGAGAAAAATTCTGCCAGTTTCATCACTTTTCTAATGATGATAATGTTATACTAGAGTGGGCAACAACTCCACTTGAAAGTGCCCCACGAGATATTTTGTCACATGGTTAAAATAATGAGAAAATTATTATTCTTCAAGACATTACAATTCAGCCTACTTGTAATGTTAATTCTGGCATTGAAATCGAAGAGGTAGTTAAGAAATTTAGTAGTGAGTAATATCTTACTTGTGATAAGATCTTATGTTACTTTTTGTTGCAATCGTATAAAATAATCAATTTCAATTTATAGGTACAACCACAAGAGCAAGATAATTTAGAGTCAGTTGAAAATGCTGATGAATTGACTAGCAACCAACAACACAGAGAAAGCCCTATCTTTATTCAAACACCGAGAGCACACCTGTACGTGTTGAACATTATACGGCCGATAATCCTGTATGTGATGAAAACTATACGATCGAAATTTAAATGGTATGAATGACTGAATGCTATCTAAATGTTTTGCTATTATGCTACCTATGCAAAATATATTATTATACTGATGAAATATTTTTATGCCGTCAGCTGCAAGACCTCCAAGAAATTAAAATGCCAAAAAAACTTATAAGGAGAGACCGGTCGAAAGGAGCTCTTCTAACAGCTATTGGTTTACCAAAGAAAAGGAAATTAGACAAGAAACCGTTTCCTTATGCCAAACTTAGCACACTAGAAAAACAAAAATTTATATTAAAATTAATATTAAAGGACGAAATCAATGAAGTTGATAAACAGGAAAAAAGCCTAACTGAGCAAGACTTTAAGGATGAAACATCTCCTATAATTTCAAATGAGGAAATTAATTTGCAGCTAGTAAGGTAATGGTAATTTTTTAATAGGTATAATGTATAGTATCCATTCGGTTTTCCAGGCCTTTCTTTACCGAGTCGGCTTTCCATCAGCTAATTACAAAAATACAGCACAGTGAGTTCTGTTTCTATTGCTCAGTCTGTGCATTATGAATAGAAGTCCATGAAAATGAAGGGAGCACCACCTGTGAAAGTTGCCTTTTAAAATGGCACGAGAGGTGTACTGGAAAAAATAAACGGAAGAGATGGAACTGCAATTCATGCATATCTGGTATAATGAACATGATTAAAAGTTTATATTATTTTAATGTAATATATGTTTTCCAAGTAAATCACATTGCAACAAATTTCTCGGTTGTTTATATCCAGCCGTAGCCTGTAGAGCCGGAAAAATTACGTCATTAGGGACATCATAGCTACTTTCCTGGCTATTTATATTCAACCGTTACCGGCTGGCTAGCCACGTCCATAAGTAAATTAGAATGATGCATAATTTCTTCACCAATTTTGTTAAATACTTTATTCTCTATTTTTTCAAATAAAGGTTGGGGGAGAGTGGGAATGTTTGTATTTTAACGAAATTATTTTCATTCGAAAGGGCGTAGATGAACCAACTACATCTCCGATAAAACAATTGCATTTAGTTTTAATTGTCGTCGATAGAGGGCGCTTTCGAATACAAAAATTTTAATTTGTCTATGTCACAATTTTTAAATGGAAACACCTAAGTATTGTAAATTACAACGGAAACTGATTAAATTCGTAACAAAATGGTGCAAACTGGATGTCAATATCTTTTGTTTTACTCGAGATATAAGTAAAAACGCGTAAACATACGTAACTAGTATTGGCTCACTCTGTATTATATTTTAAAATAACAAAATATATGAAAAGAATATCACACACATTAAAACTCAATATCCAATTAAATGTTCAAACTGTTTTCCATCATTGTCCACATAAAGACATAATCAATGGCGGGTAGCCATAACAGCTGCTTCAATCTCAGATATGGATATACTATTTATCGCGTTTCTAATGCGTTGTTTCAAGTCTTGTCTCGTGGTTGGTCGAGTTTGAAAGACTATCTCCTTCAATCTTCCCTATAGATAAAAGTCTAGAGATGTTAGGTCTGGAGATCTAGCTGGCCATGGAAATATACTTCCCCTTCTAATCCATTTATATCGATATCTTAAATTCAAATAATCTCCAACTCGCCTGGAATAGTGCACAGGACACCCATCATGCTGATATCAGATCTCTTCTTGTTTGTAAGGAAATGTCTTCAAATAAAATAGGCAATTCATTTTCCAAAAATTTAAATAGGTATCGCCATTTAAAGTTTCTTCAAAGAAATATGGTTCTATGATTTTTCCATCAACTATACCACACCAAACATTAAGACTCCACCTACTTTGAAGCTGCACTTCGTCCATCTAATGCGGATTTTCTTCAGCTCAATAATGCATATTATGCAGATTAACACCACCCGAACTACTAAAGGTGGCTTCGTCGTTCCACAAAATATTTGATATAATATGCGGTTGTTCTTCCAGCATACCTAACATCCAATTGCAGTAATCCAGCCTCGCATCGAAATTACTTTCATGTAAAGCTTGGTGAGAACTATATGATAAGGATGCAGTCTAAAAAATATAGAAAAACAAATATTTTTAAGGAATGAATGAAATGATTAAAGTGCCATGTTGCCGTTTTTATCGCAATTTGAAAATAAAACAGATGAGTCTAAAATTTAAAGAGAATTACAAAAAACCTAAACGTGCAGTTTATAATATTATAAGAAACCTACCTGTTATGTTTTAAAATCCTTAGAACGGTATGTGGATTCTGTTGAACTAAAGCAAGAACATTGATTACATTATCTTCGGTCATACCTACACCACGCCGTTTATAACAAGAACGATGAAAGGTACCAGTTTCTCTTAATGTTTTTGCCTTTATTTTAAATACTTCTTTGCCATAATACCTCCTGTCAGGATATCTTATGGCATGTATTCGTGAGGCAATAGCGGCATTTTGATGGCATTCGAAATAAACTCCAATGGTATCATACAATTCGGCATTTGATATACTCATTATGAATTAATTCTGATTATTTACTGATATTAGTGATATTAATAAAGAAAAGTTATATTCGAGTTATATGCTAACACTCGCAATATTTTGACTACTGGCAATAAATAAACAATTTGAAGCCCCTGTCAACTTTATTTCGCAGCCATCTTAGTTTAACAAGTTCTGAAAATACTGACATTTTGTTATTTTAAATTATAATACAAAGTAAGCCAATATTAGTTACGTATGTTTACGCGTTTTTACTTATATCTCGAGTTAGACAAAGATATCGACATGCGGTTTGCCCCATTTTGTTACGAATTTAATCAGTTTCCGTTGTAATTTACAATACTTCGGTGTTTACGTTTAAAAATTGTAACATAGACAAATTTTAATTTTTTTTTATTCGAAAGTGCCCTCTATCTACCACAATTAAAAGTGAATGCAATTGTTTTATAGTAAATGTAATTGGTTTCTGTGCACTGTTCAGTAGTCTGCTTCCTCTTCAGTCCTGGGTCTTTTGTGAAGATGAGGTATAGTATGGGTCCTAAGGTAGAACCCTGGGGTACGCCTGTTTGGGGGGTGAAACTCTGTGAAAGGGATAAACCCACTCGGACTCGCACCGTTCTATCTGTTAAATACTACAGTAGGAGCTTCGTGGGCTCAGGGGTGATACCTAATGCTTGGATTTTGTGAACTAGACCCGCATGCCAGACTCTGTCAAAGGCTTGCTTTATGTCTAAGAACACGGCGAGGTTACAGTAGCGGTGGTTAAGTGCTCGTGACGTTTCGGTGAGGAGTTTTAGCAATGGGTCCTGACAGGTGCTATTAGGTCGAAAGCCGAACTGGCTGTCGGGTAAGAGGTTATTGGATTCTATGTGATCTCCCAGCCTTCGGGCTAGGATCTGCTCTAAGCATTTCCCTAGGCAGCTGAGGAGAGACATGGGTCTGTACGATGAGGGTTCTATCAGATCGAAGAAGTTTTTGGGAATCATGACGGTCGAAGCGGATTTCCACACCGTCGGGATGTACGAAAGGGAGAGGCATTTGTTATATATGGACGTTAGGCGTCTGATCGCTGGGGGTGGTAGGTGTCTCAGTATAAGTCTGTTAAGTCCCTCTTGTCCGGGAGCGGATATGTTGCCTTTTTGGAAGTAGTTGAGGGTTTGAGTGGGAGTAATTGGGCTGAAAAACGGATCGTTATCATCCAGGATCTTCTCGGGTAATTCGGAGTTTTTGAAATCCTCAAGGTCTTGCTCTAGACGATTTTTAAAGTGGTCATCGAACGAGGGATCGTTAGGTGAAGTATAGACGGATTGTAAATGGTGTTAAAATTTAGGCCTTGTCTTGATCGCTGGAAATTAAGTTACCCTGAGGATCGGTTAGGTGGGACTTGGGTTTGGTGTTCCTTTTAGCGAGTATGTTGAAGGTGTGCTAGAACTTCTTGCCATCTCTATAGTTGAAATTTTTCTTTCTGTGTAAGTGTTGGTTTCACGCCGAATTAGAGCGTTTAATCGGGTATATTCGGTCTTAAGAGCGTGGTCGCTTGATCTCAGCAATTGGCGTTATACTCGCCTCTTACCTTTGATCAGGTTTACGATGTATTGTGGGAGAGGTTTTCGGGAGATATCAATTAATTTTTGGGGAACTGAGGCTTCGACCGCTTCCGCGATATGGGAAGTTAAGTCGGTGACCGCTCTCTCGACATCGTTGGGAGTGTGGATATCGTTCGCCTGAAGATTATTGGAAATGTATTCGTAAAATAAATTCCAATCGGCGTTTTGAAAATCTCTACGGATAGTGTGAGTTGAAGATGGGGAGGGACGGGGCCGAGGGATGTTTTAACGAGAAGGGGTGGTGGTCCGATGTGACGGTTTCACCTAAGTGACAATCGGAGGACGTACGCTGAATTAGTGACTCAGTGCATATAATGTGATCGATGACTAATAAAGGTAGGTAGGATTGGTGTTCCTAATCCGCAATAGTGGTAGGGTAGGAATACTGTGGGCTAGGCGGATACCGTTTCTATTGTTCATGGAATCTCCGAATTGGACATGTCGGGCATTAAGATCTCCTAGGAGGATATCATTGGGTAGGGCGGAGATGTGGTCTAGGAGGTCATTGGAAATGGCTTCTTCTGGAGGTTTATAATAACAGAGAAAGGTGACGGGAAAGGGAAAGTGCACCGTTGCAGCTACACATTCGAGATGCTGCAGGTGCTGCGGAAGAGGATAAGGGGTGGCAGGATATGAATTTTTTATTACGAGGGCTGTGCCTCGAAAACTATTGTGAGCTCTAAATTGAAGGAATGAATTATAGGAGGCAAAGTCAAGGGTACAACGGTTGGTTAGTTTTGCTTCTGTGATTGCCAGGACTTGTATTTGATTTGTGGCTAATAGATTCTTGATTCTTCTCGCATTAATTGTACTTATTATTATATCCATTGTACTCAGGGTGAGGGTAAGGGATTAGGGCGAGGGGTTAAAGTGTAGGATTAGGATCGGATGTTGTGGGTAGTGATAGCTACACCATTGCCAACAAAGTTGACCCTGGTAAGGCGTTTCAAATATTCCCTGGACGCAATGTCGACAGCTTTCGCTACGTCGGCCCTACGTTCAGGAAACGGTTGCATTAGGGTGAGGGTAAGGGAGGCGATGAAATCGGGAATGGAAATGGGTGGTTTGGGTTTGTCGTCATCCTTGGTGTCCGACGTGGAAAAAGGGAGCGGTCTGGGTACGGCAGTCGCTGCCGCGGTGATTGGAATCGCACGACGGGTCGCACAGGAAAAGGAGTAGGTAGCGTGAGGTCCACCGCAGTTGTTACACTTTGGTGTATTCACGCGGGTACAGGACGAGGCTTTGTGGATTTTACCACAGGTGGGGCAACGGAGGGTGTGGGTAGGCAATATGACCCACCTGCGTGCAAGTGGAGCAATATTTGAGGGCGGGGTTAGAAATCCGGGATTGTTCACAGGGGTAGTGTCTACCGAAAAGGTAGACATCGTTGGAAAGGAGGTGGTTGAGGGCGGATTGCGACGGGGTAATTAGTCGGATAAAGGAAGTAGGCGTGTTAGTTTGTTTGGATATGATCCGGATCGATTTAGTGATTTTAGGAAGGTGGATGGATTGCCGGATCTCTTTTGGAAGGATGTCCTTGTACACGCCACGGATGACGCAGTTAAAGGACAAGGGTTTAGGGTTAGGGTTGGTTTAGGGAGCGGACGTTCGGGGACCCAATAGCAGCGACAGCGTCAATGCAGGCTCAGCGAAGTGATGCTGTATAGTTGTATGATAGGGAGGGAGGTGGTGTAGCGGATCTAGGTGGCGGGAACTCAGCGGCGAGGAAGGAGCAAGGGAGACCGTAGCCCGGAGGTCCGGTTTGTCATGTTTTACCATGGCGGGTTAGTACGGGTACTTGAAAAATGGAGTCAGAAATTATTGTTATTGTTATCGAAGGAGTGGACTCTCACCGAGGTGCAGCCTCACCCCCCGCTGGATTAAGACTTGGAAGTTGAGAGTCCGATTGAATGGCGGGTTTTATTAGTATTAATAAGCAAAAAATAAAAACAACACTTTATTTTAAAATTCTTTATTAATTAATACCTCTTAACTGTTGTGGTTCCTTGCTGCTGCTGCTCCTGTGACTCTCCGGTGTCCTTCTAGGTGGTTTGGCTCCTGGCTGGTTGTAGTCCTTCTTTCCTGGACAGGAACTGCTTCTTTGTGTCGACTGTATGCGGAGCAGTGACAATCCTAACGCAGAAACGGCGAAGACTACGGTACCCGGCGTTCTTTTTTGAAAGTTGCTTTAGAATGCAATAAAAATCGCAAAGGCTCTAAGGCTAGGAAGGGGCTTACGTTCCATTTAAAATAACAAAGTTGGCGTCACATTCAGGACAATATTATATTTGAACTCAGCGTCATCCAAAACCTACAGCTTCGTAATTTTAGATTTTTAACATAACTACATCTGCCATTACTTTTAATCAAAACTCTTCGTGCCACACCCTGTATACCTACTATGATTGGACATATTTTATAAAAAAATTATTTTTAAATTTTTCTATAAAGAGTATGCCTTCTAGCTAGACTTAGAAACTTGAAAGTTATTTCCAGCGATTTCCCTTGCCCGCTTTTACTAAGGATTTTTTTTCCCAAAGCTGTACGATAAACAGTTCCTGAGATATAGTCGGAGGATCGGCTTATTGGTCCACCCGGTATAACCCAAATATCGCCAAGAGTCACTATGTAATTATACGAAAGAAGTTTTTGAAATAGATTTATATTATACTACATACGAAAGTCTTCGCTGCACTTTAGCTGCTCATTGTACTCATGAATGAGGTATTTATGTGTTATCTTGCTATATCCATTTCATCTCTTTTTCTGATAAGAAATACGATTTTGCTGAAAACTTTTCCAAATCTTACACTCGGATCATATTCTACGTTTACCTTAAACGTATTCATATCTAAAAAATAAAATAAAATAAACAGACCATATAACCGGAAGCATCCTTAATAACTATGCAAACTGGCTTTGACGCTAAATTCGGATTTTGTTCACGTGTAACTTTCATTAGATTCTTTCTACATTATTAGTCAAATGTCTTGGAATAAACATCTACCCACATACAAATCTTCACTTTTACTAGACATTTGTTTTAAAAGCTCCTTGTAAAACAAAAACTTTCAATAATTGGAGAACAAACACAGGCGAGGCCAATACAAGAGAATTGTCTTTTTAATTAAAAATTGCAAAATTTAATTCAGTTCATGGCAGAATAAACACCAATACAAACTTCATTTAACAATTTACAGACAAGAAGGGAAGTACCGACGAACTGTTTCAAACTTTAAACCATTATTAAAAATTTTAATTAAAATAATAATGTAAATATTAGAAAAACCTTGATTGGTTCATTTATAATCGATAACTCCTTTCTTTATTTCATTTCTAAGACGTTTAATTTAACATTAAATTACATTACTATAACGTTTTAATTATAAGAACCTTCAAAATGGTTTTCACCAGAAGGTTATTTACTCAGAACCTTTTAATTAATGCCTACAGCTGCTTAACATACAATTGGATAAAGATGAAGTACAAAGTAATCATCTTATAATTGTTTTGTTAACAAATTCATCATACTTCATTATCAATTAAGATTATTATCGGATTGTTCTTTAACAAGGTAAAAAAAAAAACGGACGAAAGGAAATAATAAATTGCGCTACTAATTGATTGGGTATTATTTGTATTTTCGCCTCTTCTATTAAAAAGATAAAGAACGTTTTTAGATTTATAAATGCAGAGTGATTACCATTATCTATAAAACACCCCCGGCAAAGTCATTGAAAACTTAAAACATTCATAATTTTCCTATATTTTTATATATAATCCTTACCTACACTACATACATCAGGGCCAATCCTTGTAACAGGATTAGGTATTAATAATTTGCCAATCCTTGTAACAAGACGTTCAATTTTGATCGTTTCCCTAAAATTGTTAAATATCAAGTTAATTTTGTATTCATACGATTCAAAAGTGCACAATAGCATGAGCTGGTGCGCTATCATGCATAAATGCACCTTTCACCCATATCACCTTAAGAACTACATAAACAACAAAGGCCTTGTTTACAGCACTATAAATATAAATAGTAAAAATATTGACATCTATAAATAAAAACCTACGCTAGACTATTACGCTTACCTCGAGATTATTCATTACCATTAACAAATGAATACTGTTAGTAAGTGAATTATGTATATCATTTTGTGAGTACTTGGTGTATGTTTGAAAATTAAAATTTAAAAAACATTGAGATAATATTTGTAAGGACAACTAGATTAAACACAATAAAATCGGCATCGCCATTTTATGTGTTTCAGCATTCATCGATTCGGCGTGATGAAATTACTTCCAAATTGAGTATTAAATCATTTTTGTATAAGAGTTAGTTCTATAAATACGAAAGTTATATCTAAAGAGAACAGTATAATGAGCATATTTGATAATAGACGCCACTTTATTGGTGTATTAAAAATACTATTCAGCTTTTACAATGTACAGGTTGTCCCATTTTCGTATGTTTTACGGGGTATCTCGCTTATTTTTTAGGTTAGAACCTTGCGGTTTGCGCGACACCGTACTATTTTTTAATGAAACCAAAGATGCACTAATCAAGTTTGCCATAGCCATCTTAGTTTGTGTGCTACAGGGTGATTTTGGAAAAATTGCATTTTCAGTCATCCCCTGTAACTCTGTTATTGTCAGACATATTAAAAAAGTAAAAACTGATATTTGTAGATTTTTTACGTAGAATCCAGTGGCGTTCTCATATTTTCTTTAGAGGTCACCGTTTTTGAGATATTGACATAACCTACTTTTTTTTATGGGACACCATATATTTTAAATCTTTTTCCCCTTGCCAAGAGCTTTTCAAAAATATAGCAAAATCTATATTTATTTTTATAAATAACGTAACAAAATGATATTTTCTGTAATTTACATGGATAATAGTGGATAGCCGTGGGTAACCATGGTAACGCAAATAACAAAATAATTAACGTTCTGCCATTACTTAGGTATTTGATTTTTGAAGTTTCTGCTTCTCTCAAATTATTCCTGGTTACATTTTCCCAAATTTAGTGCAGATATTTACTGTTCTTCGTTGTTTTTGTTTATTGTTATCGTTCTTGTTCTTGTTGTTGTTGTTGTTGCTGTTGTTGTTGTTTAATTATTTTTTAATATGGCTCGAAACCAAAAATTTGAAAACTTTGAGAAATATGATATGAATACCTGCTTCATACCATCTAATGAAAATGCAGACCAGGCCTTATCTGAACAGGTCAGTTAATCTTTACCTTAGAATTTGTATTTATTTTATATACCTATTTTGTCATATAGATATCCCGAAAGAAGACAACCTGACAGAAGAATATTTCAAAAATTAAAATTTTATCTTTGCCAACATGGATGTTTTGACAAACCTCGACCCCGAGTTTACAACAAAGAGAACGAGGAATCAGAGATCAACGTTTTAGCAGTTGTTCAAGCCACTCCTGAAACCTCGTGCAGGAAAATAGATGAAGAGACCGGTATGTCTAAAAAAACATAAATTCAAACCCTACAAGTATAAACTTGTTCATCATTTGCATCCTGGTGATACTGAATGTAGATTGGAGTTCCGCAATTGGTTTATAAAAAAACTCAGGACAATAATTTTGAAAAAAAAAAATAATTCGGTCAGACGAGGCACATTTCACAAGTTCGGGAATTCTTAATAGACACAACTCGCGGTTTTTGAGTCAAGAAAACACCCACGTGATTTTTCCTAGAGAGCGTCAAGGCAGGTTCGGATTTAATGTCTCCTGCTTTATTTTTAACCGAAAAATTTTATGAAGAAAACCTAAACTCTAATGGATACTTACAAATTCTACAAGAAAAAACTATGAACAATGCTAGAATAATACAAAACTGGCTAAATGAACGTTTTTCCAGGAGATGGATTGGAACAAATGGACCTGTTCGATGGCCACCACGATCACCGGATCTCTCGGTTTTGGATTTTTTTGTGTGGGGTATTTAAAGAATAAAATTTATTCAAGGCAATATGCCAACATGCAACAATTAAAAATTGCAACGGAAAATGCTTTTGCAGAATTACGAAGACAATCATTTATTTTGTAAAATGCTATTAAAAGCATTAATAAACTTTGTGAAACTTGTAGGAGACATAATGGTCTGCAATTTGAACAATATTTGTGATTAATTAATTATTTTGTTTTTTATCAATGTAAATTATAGAAAAAAATTATTTTGTCACGTTATTTATAAAAATAAATATAAGCTATGCTATATTTTTGAAAAGCTCTTGTCAAGGGGAAAAAGATTTTAAAAAAATATATGGGGTGTCCCATAAAAAGAAAGTAGGTTATGTCAATATCTCAAAAACTGTGACCTCTAAAGAAAATCTGAGTACCCCACTGGATTCTACGTAAAAAAATCTACACATATCAGTTTTTACTTTTTTAATATATCTGACAATAACAGAGTTACAGGGGATGACTGAAAATGCAATTTTTCCAAAGTCACCCTGTAGCACAAAAACTAAGATGGCTATGGCAAATTTGATTAGTGCATTTTTGGTTTCATTAAAAAGTAGCACGGTGTTGCGAAAACCGCAAGGTTCTAACCTAAAAAATAAGCGAGATACCCCGTAAAACATACGAAAATGGGACAACCTGTACAGGGTGGCCAACTAAGAATGCGAGGTATTGTATCTAAAACTAAAAGCGGCCAATACAAAAACCTGGAAAATATTTTCAAGTTTCTGAAATGGCTGCTAGGGGACGTAACTGCAATCTTGAATCTATAAAGTGATGTTACTGTGAATTCTGCTACATTAACCTAATAAAAAAATAACTGATCTTTGAAGTCGAGGATAATCTGAACTTTTTTGTTTGGAACTTTTTGACGTATGTCTAAAAATAAAGTGGTGGGGGGGTATTCAAAGGTTTCCTTAAATAACCCTCTGTATCTTCGAAACGGCTAAGCCGATTTTAACAAGCATGGGCGCGTTGAAATGAGCTATTCTTGGGCTACAAATGTTATAATATTTGAAGTTTTGTTAGTTTCACATGTCGTCGCCAGAGGAATTTGTTCGACATTCCGACAGAAACGGTTAATTTTCGAAAAAAAATTAAATGCATTGGTATGACTTTTTTTCATTAACAAGTAGCTAAATGATGTCTAAACAAGCTCGTGAAAACCGCATCTCGATATCTTGTTCCTAACTTCAAATATCAGCCAAAGAAGACTTTATACGAAAATCCCTTAAATTTTTATTTTCTTTTAACTATATTTTTCTGGAATTGTTTTTATTATGTAAGTTGTGGCACTAAAAAAACCGATTTAAAGGAAGAAGGTTTTTAATGCCCCCGTAAATGCTCGAAATACTGACCATCACTCTATGTATTGCTGAGGCCTCTTATGGGTAGACAAAACTGCAGCTTCAATTTCGGCTCTGAATAGGTTACCTAGAAACTGCGATTTTGAATGTTTGTAAATTTATACACCAGAATAAAATCACCCTTTTTAAAATTACTACGGGAAAGTAAGCAATGCTAAAAGTTATACGAAAGGCCTATTTTTTGTTTGTTTAAATGCATATTCACTATGGATATATACGAAAAATGCAATTAATAGAAGTAGGCAATGGAAACAGATACCTAAACAAAACATACACAATCTTCAAATTGTCAATAGTTGTCAATACTTTCGCGTTACTTTGAGCAATTTTTATGCTCTTGACATGCTTACGGTTTATTTTAAATGTCTTCAGAATGCCGCAGTAGCTAAAAGAGTTTACGCGGCTCGATATCCAAATCGGCGTCCTTGCGATGTAAGAGTTTTTCCCCGATTAGTGGCGAGCTTATGAGCCAATGGTAGCTTTCGGCCTACGTTTCAACGGCAAAGAATTGGAAGAACACCAGAAATTATTAACCGTGTAGTGGGCCATATTGAAGGAAATCCTCATGTTAGCACAAAAGCATTATCCACTGAGTTGGGCATATCATGGACAACGGTTCAAAATATTTTGAAGGACCATAGGTAAGATCTAATGGCCATCAAAATATAAAGCTATTCGTTTAAACCTTTTTCAATTACTTTAAGAATGCACCCATATCATCTCGTTTTGCATCAGGTCTTGAAAGAGGAAGATTTTGATCGAAGGTTAGACTATTGCCATTGGATGTTAGGCATGATACGCGAAAATAGAGAATTTTTATTTCAAATTCTTTGGACCGATGAAGCCACCTTCAGTAGTGACGGGAGAGTCAATCTGCACAATATTCATTATCGGTCTGCAGAAAATCCCCATTGGTTGCGTGAAGTTCAGCGCCAAGGACGTTGGAGTTTAAATGTATGGTGTGGTATACTGGGAGGCAGAATTATTGGGCCATATTTTTTTGAGCAACTCCTAAATGGCAATGTATTTCTTGACTTTTGGCCAATCAATTACCGTTGTTGTTGGAAGATGTGCCTCTGGAGACAAGGCAAAAAGTGTTTTCGCAGTTGGATGGATGCCCAGCACATTCTGCTATTAATGTGCGCGAGCATATTAATGCAGTATATCAACATCGGTGGATTGGAAGAGGGTCTGTTTCCATGGCCTCCGCGATCGCAGACTTAACTTGCCTCGATTTTCATTTATGGGGGCGCTTAAAGGACAAGATATCGAGATGCGGTTTTCGCGAGCTTATTTAGACATCATCTGGCTACTTGTTCATGAAAAAAAGTCATACTAATGCATTTAATTTTTTTGCGAAAATTAACCGTTTCTGTCGGAATGTCGAACAAAGCCCTCTAGCGACGGCATGTGAAAATAACAAAACTTCAATTATTATAACATTTATAGCCCAAGAATAGCTCATTTCAACGCGCCCATGGTTGTTAAAATCGGCTTAGCCATTTAGAAGATACAGAGGGTTATTTAAGGAAACCTTTGAATACCCCCCACCACTTTCTTTTTAGACATACGTCAAAAAGTGCCAAACAAAGAAAGTTCATCAGATTATCCTCGACTTTAAAGATCACTTATTTTTTTATTAGGTTAATGTAGCAGAAGTCACAGAAACATCACTTTTTTAGATTCAAGATTCCAGTTACGCCCCCTAGCGGCAATTTTAGAAACTTGAAAATATTTTCCTGGGGGCTGTTGCACAATAACCTACAAGTTAATAATATTAGTGAAATACTTGTAACTTGTAGAATTGTGTTGCACAATAAGAATTCACAAATGTACAAGTTATTAGTTGTAGATTGAAAAATATTAGTGAAATGTACAAGTGTTTGTTGCACAGTTGACAGTGTTACTACAAATTATCAAAAAATATGAGCATCCACAAATATATTTTCTACAAGTTTAATTTAGCTCATAATTTCATATTACAAGTGAGGTTATGCAGTTGTTGATGTTGCTTGTGTGTAAAATATAAGAATGCAAAGATTGTGGTTAGGCTCATCCAGTGATGAAGAATATGACAGAATGCCAAATGAACAGAGAGAAGTGCAAATTTTTCAGGGCAAGAGTGCATTTTGACTTTCCAAATGATTTTGAGTTTAATGAGAGGTTCCGAATGAAGTCTGATAAGATGGAATTTTTGTTGAAAAAAATTGGTTTGAGGTTACAACACCCTACAAACAAGAGTGGTGCTTTATCTCCTAAGCAACAGATGTGTATAGCTTTGCATTGGCTTGGCAGTGGAGCTCAATCGCACACTGTCGCAGACATGCATGGGGTTTATAAAGCTACAGTTTGTAGAACTGTTGCTAGCTTTGTGCGCGCTGTAAACAGCGAGTTATTTACTACAATGGTTTCATGGCCTGAAGATATTGCTAAAGAAATTGATAGTTGCCACAGAATTATCAACTGTCCACACGTTTGTGGTGATGGTACCCCTATTCGCAGAGATGCCCCTACAGTTAATGAAGAAGCTTATGTTGACAGACATGGTGAGCACTCTTTAAACTGTATGTTTGTGTGTGGTGCCTCATGCTTTTTTTATTATGTTAGTGCAAAATGGCCTGGAAGTGTACACGATGCACGTGTTTTACGAAACAGCACGCTGCATAGAAGAATGGACGAAAATTACTCAATGCATTACTGCTAGACTCAGCTTATCCATTGGAACAATGGCTAACACACCACTGCATCATGATCCTAATAATGTGTGAGAAAGGAGGTACAATCTCAGGTTAAAGGCAACAAGACAAGTGGTTGAATGTTCACTCGGTATCTTGAAAGAAAAATTTCCATGTCTCAACCACCTTCGTCTGAATCAACATATGCTAAGTTGTGAAGTGTTGTGCCAATCTTTGTAATTTTGCAAGGGATGAAGCCGAAGCCAATGTTATTCCTATCCATGAAGACGCAGATGAGCTGGGTAACGACAATGTAGAACAACAATAAGTTGAAGAGCCAGTCAACTTAGGAGGTCGTCTAAGACAGCAGCAGATATTACAATTAATGATATAGGCCTAAGAGCCTATCATAAACAATATGTAACATTCACATGTCAAGTTCATTGTGCAAAATACACTGCCTTCATTACTTTCCGTTGTATAGTCTTCTCTACTGTGTCGTGTAATTTACACAGGAACAGTTAATAACGTGCAATACACACTCATTAAAGGTAATATTATGCAATTATGTGCTTTATTTATACTTTGGTCGGTACATAATTCTTAGACCTCTTCATTTACATCAGCACTTTCTTGAATTACATATAACTGTCCTATTTGAGGATAGGCTTCTGTAAATTTAGATGGGCACAAGCCCAGTTCCTCTCTAGCTGCAGTATCTGCAATGATCGGTAATAACTGTCTTTTCCATTATTTCCACTGACAGTTCCAGTTTCCTTCTTCTCAAGAAAGCTTCTTTTGACTCAGCTGAAGAGGGCACATTCTAGCTGGCTGCTCTATAACAAACATAGAAATTCATATAATTCACCATTACTATCTTAGGGATTAGTGCTTAAGTTCATAATTTTGAATAAATTTCACTTACCGACATTTTTAGTTTACTGTTCTTTGATTTGATAGAACTAGATTGACTTGGAATGATAATATCATTTAGAATAGAGCTCAGCAATGCTGCTGGTGGTTCTTCAATTTTTCTACATTCAACTGAATGTCTGGACTATCATCTAAAGATTCCGAGATGTTTAAGCAACCACAGCCTGATTGCCAACTATCTCAAGAACTTCAAAATCCACTTCTGTAAGTTTAGCATTTGGCCCTCCACCCGTGCCAGTTTCTTTGCATTGTCTTGCTTTTCCTGAAACACAAGATAGGCCTAGTGAACTAAAATAATGTTATTGTTATTAACAGTATACTAATAATTTACGCTTAAAGTTACTGTGATAACTGAAAATTAAAGTGAAAATAAATAAAAAAGTCAACATAATAGTTTATAAAGAGGTACGAATTAATTTAAATAAATCGCATAACTTCTCGTAACTCTTATGTAAACCCTCCGACAGGTGCAATAGCATAAGTAACGAGTTCAATGCATCTGTCAGATACTGTTTGAAAAAATAATTTCAAGTTAATTAATTCTAAAATAAATTCTATATTTAGAATTTAATTTGTTCATTTTGTACGTGTACATTCAGCCAAGGAAACAAAAGTCCTGAATTGGCGCAATTAATCTCTCAGATTATTTTAAAATGAATCAATTATTTTATATATTTGGTTTTTTAAAATGCACTTACTGTTCTTAAAATTCATTTAATAGACGGTGATTTAAAATATCCATTAACTCACCAAATTACTACAAACCGGGCAACTAATCGGATTATGTCGCAGCAACGGATATCTGTATTCCACCCCACAATTATGACTGATTAAAAAAAAGAAAAAGGAACGCAAAAAGAAAAAAGGAATTTAAACTTTTGGTTAAAAAGGGATTGCGCCTGTCGGATTTTTGTGGTTGTATTAATTAGGTTAGTTTCATTGGTATTAAATTCGCTTTATAACTCCCAAAAGTTACGTCCCTTTTTTTCTTAATTAAAATTACCACAACCCTCCCTTTTGGCCACCCTCTCTAAATAGAATTTTTTCCTCTAAAATGACTTCCGGCATCGAATTTTGCCACCCACTTTTACCTTTGTGTTCTTGGAAACTAAAAATCTTTTTATTTTCTTTATTTTTAAATCAAGTTTTTTCCTCTATCCACCCATTTTACCACAAAATTTAAAACTTCAATTGATTTTTAAAAACAAAAATCTCAAGCAAACAATTAAAAAATTTTGCAATTTTCCCATTTCCACTTGGCAATTTAATAAACAAAATTAATAATTTTAAAATCATTACATTTTGTTTTTCTTTGTGAAATCCAAAATTTTTAATTTTTAACAGAAAACTGTGCTGTAAAACTTTGGAATTTAGCATTAACTTTCAACAAAACCTTTACTTGTATTTGAATTGTAAAGCAGTTTTTGGATCAGCCCTTTGGTATTGGCCTTTTAGTAAAATTTTTTCAACTGGTGTTTAAACGCATTTTTGTTTCCCATTGATATCCTTTTAATTTGATTTTAAAAATTCGTTAATTTTAAATTCAAAGTTAAATTGTTGGTTTTGAAACCATTGTGATACCAAACATGCATTTTTGCCTAAAGAAATTTTTATTTTAAAAGTGAATTTAAAAGGGTAATTAAACCACTTTGGGTTTTGGGGGTTTTAAGTCCATGGCCCTTTTCGAAATTTTTGTTTTCAATTTTAACTTAAATTTTAATTTTTTTGTTAAATTTTTCCCTGGGTAATGTCAATTTGGTTTTGCACTGTTTTAATTTTTTCCCTTTATAAAGGATTTCTTACTTATAAAATAAAAGGAAATTCTGGACATTAATTGTTTTAAAAAATTTTTCAACTACACCAAATTAAACCCCAAACGCGGTTCAATTTTTCATCAAGTCAACCAAAAAGACAAAATTTTAAACAAATAACATGATAATACTTCTATCTAAATAAATAAAAAAAAAAATATCTGTACTAAAGGTCTTGAACAAAAAAATTAAAATTTTGGGATCTAAAATGGAATGCGGGAATTTTTAAAAACATAAAACGTATTACCAAAAGAAAGAATTTTCAATTAACCTTAATTATGGAAATTTATAGAAACCCAAAAATTTAAAGAATTGAAAATAACTTGAAAACATATTTAAGTTTTCAAATTAAAAACCAAATTCGAAGTTTTTAAATGCGTTAATTTTAACGAAAATATTACTGCATTTTTAATAATTTTATAATAGTTTTAAAAATTTTCCGTTATTAAACTAGAATTAATTAATGCATGGTACATTTTGTTATTTAGGTTAAAATCAAAAAAAAGCAAAAGGCTTCCCTTTTTAAGTAAAAGTTTCTGCAAAGTGAAAAACTTTCAAAAATAAATAATTGTTTTTTCTTCCCAAAAGCCCAAAAATATGAAAACTTTTCATGGTTTTCTTAAAATAAAATTTCATTAAATAACAAAATAATATCTGATTTTGGTGTTTTAAGTCCAATATTAATAAACATTCGACATTTTGAAATTCCAAAATTGAAAAATGGGATTTTGAAAATGAATAATTTTTATTTTAAAGTTCGCAAACTGTGTTTTAAACCTTTTTAATGAATTTGTCATTAATTTTAATTTTAAAAAAAAATAGTTTTTTTCAGGAAACCAATTCTTGAATTTTTAAATGCTTTTTTTTGGATTTTTTTTTCTTTTTTTTTTAAAAAATAGGCAGGACTATTTTATTTAAAAAAAAAATATACCTAAGTAAATAATAAATTAAAATTAATGGAAAAATATTTAATTTAATTATTAAAAATTTACAAATTAGAAAAATTTTGCATTTGTTTTAATTTATGAAATTAAAAAGTGGATAAAATAACAAAATTTTCCTGAAAGGACGAAAAAAAATATTTTTAAGGTTATTAATAAAATTAAAATTTTTATTAAAAATTTTTAATTAATTTTAGGAAAAAATTTTTGAATTGGCAAAAAACCCTTCGAATTTTAAAGAAACAAATATATTATGATTTAAAGAATTTTTCCTAAATCATTGATAAACGGGGATATGTGTATTATTTTTAATAAAAATTTTCTCAAACAACATCTTAGGTTTTTAGGGGCAAGGAAATTTGGATTAAATTTTGCTGATTATAAAGGAGTTTTAAAATTTAGAAGGAACAAAACAAGAAATCTGAATTTCAACTTTGGAAATTTTAAGGAATCCCTTTGAAATATTGTGTTTATTTTAAGAAGGATCTCAATAATTCGGTGATGTCAAATTTACGTTTTATAAATTCTGGATGGGCAAGACCAATTTTTGGCCTCCTTAGACTTTCCCCAGATTTCTTTTATGGGGTTTTTGAAAAAAAATAAAAAACTAATAATATTTAATAGAAAAGAAATTTCGTTCTTTTACACAAACCAATTAATAAATAAAATTCTTAAAACTAACTTACGTTTAAAAAAATTTTAATTTTTTATAAAGGTTAATTTTTGCTTTATGAATTGGATTTTACCATAAAATTAGGTTACTTTTATAACTAATTTTAATTGTTTATTTTCATTTCATTTCAAGATTATTTTTTTAAATTTTATTTCAACTTTGTTTTAATTTACCTTGAAAAATTCAAAAATTTTTGTTACAAATGAAAATTTTTACGAAATAAATTTTTTTAATAAAACTTTTCAATTTCAATCTTTTTCTCCAACTGTTATCCGAAAAATTCCAATTAAGGAAAATTTTTTTTAAAAGCACAAGAAAAGTCTTTAAATTGGTTTCCATTAAAAAAAAATTACAGCTTTTTGTTAAGGTTTAAAATGTGTGTCTCAAATTCATTTTGAATAGACTGTGTGATATGTGTAAAATATCCAGCTGCTAACTCACCAAAATTACTACAAACGGACGCAACTAATCTGTGAGATTATATAGGTCGCAGCAACGGATATCTGTATTCCACAGCACCACAATTATGACTGTATATAAAGCAAGTTCCAAGGGGAAAATGCAAGAAAGCGCAGACGCAAAGCAGGAGAAAATCTAGAGACATTTTCAAACTTTTGAGTCATAAATCTGTCAGATGAGTTGCGCCTGTCGGAGGGTTAAGTTTGTGGTTGTACTTCTAACTGAAGGATACTTCCAAGTTCAATTCAGGGTGCATTGTCAGATTATCGTCCTATCAAGTCTGGGATTCCGCAAGGGAGTGTTATCGGTCCCTTTCTTTGCCTCCTTTACACTTAAGACATACCAACAACAGACAATACCCTTATTGCCACCTTCTCTGATGATACGACAATATTATCATCTGATAATGACTCTAATCAGGCATCTGAAAACATTCAGCTACACTTAAACCTTCTACAACGCTGGCTGGATCCCTGGAGGATTAAACTAAATAATGAAAAATCCTCTCAAATCACCTTCACCTCTTAACACTTCACCTGTCCTCAAATCACCATCTATGACCAACCCATCCCTATAACACCAAAAGTTAGATATCTAGGACTTCACTTGGATCAGCGACTTACCTGGACAATTCACATCAAAGCCAAAAGTCAACAATTAAATATTAAGGCTAAAAATATGCATTGGCTACTCGGACGTAAATCCAAGTTGTCCACAGGAAATAAATATTTGCTTTACAAGGTCATCCTTACACCCATTTGGTCCTACAGTATTGAGCTCTGGGGGTGTAGTAAATCGTCGAACACAAAAATTCTCCAGTCCTACCAGTCGAAAACCCTTCGTGCTGTAGCGAATGCCCCTTGGTATGTGAGCAATAAAACCCTTCATTTCGACCTCCAAATCCCCTTTCTCACTGGTCATCAGAAATTCTGCTGCCAAAAGTAAAGCACGTTCCTTGAGGCATCCAAGCCAGCTCGTTGTTGATCTCGACTCACAACAGTCTGAAGCTAGAAGATTAAACAAGCTTTGGCTGAAGAGCTGTTGACACGTCACTTGATGGTGCTCTCCTCATGTACCATGATATACTATTTACTTGTGGAGTAGATGGAAATTAGCAGTTGGAAGTAAAAGAATATTGGACAAGGCGGTGGTGAAATGGTCGGACATCTACGGAAAAACTACTTCTGCTGCCAAAAAGTACAATCATGCACTGTTCGTTTGCGTCAATTTATGTAAGGGTAATAGCCCCAAC
The DNA here is from genome assembly GCA_036346205.1 of Vesta saturnalis. Lineage (NCBI taxonomy): Eukaryota > Metazoa > Arthropoda > Insecta > Coleoptera > Lampyridae > Vesta > Vesta saturnalis. The sequence goes on along the minus strand of JARFJB010001918.1, from coordinate 750,689 downwards.
TCTTGTGAGTGAATATACAGGGTAACATAAAATAAACAACAATGCATAGCACCATGCGATAGAGGAGCAAAAAAATAATAAAAAAGTTCCCTATGCACTAAAGTCTGATTGCTTTTTGTTTTCAAGTTCAAGCTGTTGAATTTTTTAATTTTTTACAATCGAATCAAAATTAGTGCACATTAAACCATTGCAGTATTTTTTGTCACAAATATGAAGTGTATTATGCATCCAGTGGCGAATAGGATTTGCGCATTAAACCAAAAAATTACATTATTTCACCCCGTAATTTTCTTTATCTTTTATTACTGTTAATTGAAAAATCTGGAACACTGGAACTGTGGCAGGATCTGTAACAAATAAAATACACCCACGTACCACACATAATTTAAAAACACCGAACGCGTTTCGATAGTTACGCTATCATCATCAGCGGTCAACTAGAGCGGACTAAAGAAAATTTCTAACATATATACCATCAGCGAGTAACAGCTACGTTGCTATTTTGGTGAAAGTGAAAGTGAAAGTGAAATTTATGAAAGTCTAATGAGTTGTGAGTAGCCTAAAGGTCCTTGATCATCATTATTCATTAGAATTTGTTTGTTTGATCTTCAAAATTTTTTGTTTTATGAATTGTGTCAGCAACATTTTTTTTGTATTAAAAACTATTATTTTTTACCCGAGTTTATTCCTTACTTTCTAAAGCAAAAGTAATTTATGACATGAGAGCAGTTTGACGTTCACGAAATTGTTATTTTGTTTATTTTCCATAGCCATCCTTCATAATTGTAAATGAATTCGTTAGTTAATTTTATAAAGCTATGATTAACTCATAAAAAGTTCAAATCGGTTTATTTCGAAAACGGTACGTCGTAGCGACTTCACACAAAAGTATCATTCTTTTATGAAAAAATCTAAATTTTTTAAATTTTATGTTAAAATTGCGAAATCTTAAAAAACTAAAAACTTATGAATAATAATGTCCGATGCCCCGCCCAAACGAGCCGGTTATGAGTATAACTAAAAATCATATTCACGCCATACGATTGGGCATATTCTACTAAATAAATGTACAGAACGCTATCATTGAACGGGAAACCATTTTGAAGATATTTGAATTAAACCGATGTTAGGCGCCATCTTCCAAGAACTCCAGCTCTCTTAGGAAGTATTTTTGTATTAAGGTACTTTATTTAAATTGACATAAAATCAGCTCTAGAATCTGCAGTTTTCTTATGTGAAAAGATTGTGGACACCTGATATATATATATATATATATATATATATATATATATATATATACAGGGTGCGGCATTAGTGCGCCGATGTACGATATATCCGTTATTAAAGGAGATATCAAAAAAAGTTATTTACAAAAACTTTAGGCAATTTCAAACTGCACATTATAAAATTATTTGCGTATTTACAGGGTGTTACATATTCCCAGGGTGAACCAAACATGATGTTTTTAAATGGGACACCCTATATATTCTGAAAATCTGAATAACTTTTTTATTTCTAAATGTATCGACAAACTGTAAAAACATTCTTAAGGCACTTTTTTAAGTAGAATCCGTCAGTGCATTCGCATTTTTAATACCTCCTTAATTTAATAAGACATGCATAAAGTTGTATTTTTTTATATGGAAACCATAGTTGGCTGTGATATTTTTTTTGTGCTTTTTTGTAATTTTTAAGTTTTTCTTATTTACGTTTTATATTAGGAATACACAGTAGGCATAGGAGGCTGAGATTTATTTAAGTAAAAACAAATGATACCTATATGTCAAATAATAAATAAAAAATTAGAGGTGTGCAACAAAGCGATCTTGGAATTTAGTTATTAACATGATACAAATTCAGAAAAATTTTGCATGTTAAAGTGTTTTATATTATCCGAAGGTGATAAAAATGTGGCATCGGAATTATATTTACAAAATTTTCCTGAAAGGCAGCAGCCAAATAAAAATATTTTTGAACGGTATAGTTAATAGACATTGAAATTTTTGCTACCTCTAAGCAATATTTTAATTAATTTTAGGTTACAGAAAAAATTTAATTGAATTCGGTTCTGGAAGCAAAGCCCTTCTAATTTTAAAGAAACACAAATACCATTGCTATAGATTTCGGGAAGGTTTTTTTTTCACTATATACTCTATTGCATGGCCAAACGAGGCGCATATCAGTAGTGATGCTATTTTTAATAATCACGATCTGCCTTACTGGGCAGCTACTAACACTCATGTCAGTGTTGTCCGCAGGAGGCAAGGGAAATTTGGATTAAATGTGTGGTGCTGCATTTTATTATCACATGTATGAAGGAACATTAAACTCAATGAAATATCTCGATATTCTACGAATTCATTTGGAAGGATTTCTAGAGAGTCTTCCTTTAGCACAATATTACAATGTCATATTTTAGCAAGACGGAGATCCTGCACATAATTCCCGTGTAATTAGTGACTACTTAAATTTACGTTTTCATAATAGCTGGATGGGAACGACAACACCAATTTTGTGGCCTGCTCGTTCATCCGATCTTTCGCCTCATTATATACAAAAGAACTAATAATATTGTGAATGAGTTAAAAGAAAGTGTTCGTGTGGCTTTTTCACAATTAACACCATTGTCTGTATATAATTCTATAAATTCAATTAGAAGACGATGCGAAGTCTGCGCACAGTTTGAAAAATATTTCTAGTTTTAGTGTGTTTTTTATATTGATATTTTGCGTTCATATTTTTGTTTGTTTATAGAATTAGATGTTTACATACGTATAACAATTGATTTGCTGTTAGCTTTTCATAATTTCTGATGATATTATATTGTTTATTTTCATTTCATTTCAAGTTGCTTTAGTGGTTTTTTGATAATTTTATATTCAATCTTTAGATTTTATAATTTGTTACCATTCCACAAGAACAACATTACAATTAAACTTGTGTGAATTACAAGTAAAATATTTTACTGGAAATGAAATTTCTTTTTTGAGTAGAATATCTTCATTCAATTTCATATCAGGTTTTCTAAGCCAACTGTTATCCTGAATAAATATACCAATTAAGAAAAACTTAAATAAATCAATTAATTATTAAAATAGCATAGAGGTGTTATATATTTTTAAAAAGCACAAAAAAATGTCATGTAAAAATGTCATAGCCAACTATGGTTTCCATATAAAAAAATACAACTTTATTTCATATCTTTTTAAATTAGGGAGGTATTAAAAATGTGAATGCACTAACGGATTCTACATAAAAAAGTGCCTTAAGAGTGTTTTTAAAGTTTGTGGATACATTTAGAATAACAAAGTTATTCAAGCTTTTCAAAATCGCTATTTTTTCAATTTTGGCTAATTGCGCAATAACGGTCAGAGATATCTTGATTATGACTATTGGATCTGAATTAACACCAAAATCGAGCACAAGGACACCATATTACTTTTTGTCTATCTGTAATAGAAAGGGTACTATAACAAAACATCGAAAATGAACCACCCTGTACAGGGGGTTCCATTTAAGAAAAGGCAACTTTGATATAAATCACACTGTAGAAACTTTGCGATTTAAGTGAAAATATTTTACGTTTGTAGCCTTAAGGACATCTACCACATCCCATCAACAAACTTTAGAACTATTCAAAAATTATTTTGTGACGAAAACCGCACATTTTAAAAATAATTTGACTTATACAGGGTGAATTTTTAAATCGGAGCGCCTTCGAGAACATTTTTTTAATAGAACATCCTATATATTCATTATCTTTCTCAATCTGCTTTAAATCCTCTTTTCGAAAATCTTTCAATTTTTAGTTTTGGATGACGCGTTAAGTTATTGAAGAAGATGTAAAAAAAAACGGTCGCTACAAGGTCCACCATGTCACAGTATTACGACTAGTTTCAACATATTTGGTAATTACGCAACCAAGGGATGTACTGCACCTACAAAATAATCAAACTTTAATTTTATCATACAGGGTGTTTTTACGATGCAATTAATTGGGAGAATTTCAAAGAGCGATTGTTCAATTTTTCCAAATGAAAAATCCTGTATATTATTGGATTTTTTGAATGACTCAATAATTACAATTTCCTTCTAGGTAATATTCACAATAAATTCTCAAAGTGGCCCCCATTTCGATTAGAACACATTCGCAGGCTTCTCAGAAAGGACCTATTCACGTCATGTAACATTTTGGTGGAAACTGTTTTAAAAGCCTGTATTATACGTTGACTCATATCGTCTGCTGTAGTTGGAGGCGTCTGGTACAAAATATTTTTTATGTATCCCCAACTAATAGGATAACCGCGGCCGATCCATCTACCTTCGAATTCTTGATTGAAAGCCCATCGTACTTCTAGTGCAAAATGTGTTGAAGCACCGTCGTGCTGGATCCACATATTTTCCCTTAGAGCTGGAGCAACGTCCTACAGAAGCTAAGGAAAGTCAAATTGCAAGAAATACGTAAGAAATAAGTATTGTGCTGCATTTAGGTGCCCATGAACGTCAATTTTCTCTGCTTATCAACCGCTCTCACAGTTCTTAGGTTTTCTGTTGCATAATGATGAAGATTACGACATTTTGGGTTATCACGTTGAGTAAAGATCGATTCGTCACTAAATAATACTTTCGGGAATAAATTAGACGATATCCTTTCCATTTCCAACCCCCACTCGCAAAATGTACATTGTTCCTAAATTCGTCGCAGGCATCCTGAATTCTTCTCTAAAGCTGATGGCAAGTTTCTATTGGTTGGGAATAAACTATTAATTTTAGATATCCCCACACACAAAAATCGCAACGATTTAAATCTGGAGACCTTTCTGGCCAAGCAACCGGGCCCTCTTCCCCCCAATTCCGATCCATCGCTCTCGGTAATTGTTATCTAAAAAAGTACGAACAGTTCTGCTATAGTGAGCCGGAAAACCATCATGTAAAAACCACAAGTTCCGCCGAATATTCAGATTAATATCATCTAATAAATCCAGTAAAGTATTTTGTAGAAAGTTGAGATATTCTTCGCCGTTTAAGCGATTAGGCAATTCTACAGGTCCAAGCAAATTATCACCAAGAACACCTATCCATACATTAATGCTAAACCGTTCCTGATGTTTACTTTCCCTTATCGCATGAGGGTTTTTATCAACATAGGAGTAATAGTGTGCATTGTGTATATTAAAAATTTTATCTTTCGTAAAAGCGGCTTCACCATAAAACAAAATATTGGAAAAAAGATCTTGGTCTTGATTCTCTTTATATTTCATCCAATTGGAAAAATCACCTGCTTGGACTTTTTCAAATGAAAGGATACAAGCCTTCCTTATGTAGAATGTTACACACAGAAGATTTTGACACATTGGGATATAGTTCAGCCAACCTTCTTACGATTATTTCGGGATTGTACTCAATTTCCATTAAAATATCATCCTGATATTCTTCCATTACATCAGCGTGTCTTCCCGTTTCTTTAGGAATTACTTATCCTGTTTCCCTAATTCTTTGATGAAGAAGCGTAAATGATTTAGGAGCAGGATGTCTTACCTGGAAATTTATCTGCATATCTACGTGGTGCTGCCCGAGCGTTGCATTACATTTCGCTGTACGCTAAATGCATATCGGCATATTCTTCGTTACTAAACGAAACAATTCTAATAATATTCAACTTTTTGTAATGTAACTAAGTCAATAAAAAATCTTTCACTTAAAATGTATTTGACACTCTAACCTCAACTAGTATCTGTAATACTAGTTATTTTGACGTTCATGCAATTGTTATTTTGTTTATTTTCCATAGCCATCTTTCATAATTGTAAATGAATTCGTTAGTTAATTTTATAAAAGTATGATTAACACATGAAAAGTTCAAATCGATTTATTTCGAAAACGGTGCGTCGTAGCGACTTCAGACAAGAATATCGTTCTTTTATGAAAAAATTGAATTTTTTTAAATTTTATGTTCAAATTGCGAAATTTTGAAAAACAAAAAACTTATGAATAACAATGTTCATGCCTCCTCCAAACGACCCGCTTATGAGTACAACTAAAAAATCACATTCCACTAAATAAATGTACAGAACGCTATCATTTAAAGAGAAACCATTCTGAAGATAAGTGAATTAAACCGATATTAGGGCGCGATCTTCCAAGCGCTCCAGCTCTCCTAGGAAGTATTTTTGTGTTAAGGTAATTTACGTTAAGTCATTGACTAACGATTCCTTAATCAACGGTTAAGTCAACATAAAATCAGCTCTAGAATCTCAGTTTTCTTTTGTGAAGAGAATGCTAAAACCCAGGCTTATGCTATGAAACAAATAAATATAGTATTTTGGGACTATATGCCATTGTAAGCGAGAGGTCCCCACATTAAATACAGATGCTACGTAAACACATAAATTCGTTGAGAACATCAGCTCAGTAATAAACCAATTTAGCTGACAAAATTTGAGTTGTGCACTTTCACAAGGTAAGTGTCTGTAATTCAGGAAAAATCTAACCAGAATTGTAATTTTTTAATACGAAAACGTAAGGTTGAATTATATTATTTGATATAGCAGCTTATTTCACAGTTTTCCTCAGATGTTGCATACGTTGTGCACCTTTAGTAAAAGCAAGTACGAATTAAATGTATGTATTTCCGTTAAACGGGGACTACATCATAAAAATTGCTAGTAAATGTATTTCATTTTATTTTTCTTTTATGTATTTTTAAACATATGTTCGATTATTGTTCCACTTCTATTGTTTATTTTTCATATGCGCTATCGCGGATCGATTGTTGTGGTCTACGCATACATAATTTCTACTGTTTATTTTGCGTGTATTTGATAAATTTTTATACCTATATTCAACGGTATTTAACCAATTTTATGATGCGAAAGGTTCAGTACTAAATAACCCATTTCAATATTTTGCAAATAATGTAAGTTGGAAATAAGGATTTAATCACCTAAATGACGAGGTGTTCCACATACAATCAGGATACTTAAAGATCCATTAGTGAGAATGCAGTATTTTATACCCTACGACTCTACAAAAAATGAAATTTAAGCTGTAATGTTACCAACTTATGTAGGTTAATTGTTAAGGATTATTGCTCGTATTAATTTTTTACTGTGTTGTAGTTTGGATTATTACGAAATATTACATAAAATTTTATAATTGCATAAGTTTAAAAATTATAGACATGCACAGAGTAACTACCCAAAGGCTTTCAATAACCTCACGGTTAATAAACCTGAAAATATTTTAAATCAGTGTAAACAGTATAATGGGTCCACGGCCGTCATCTTAAATTTCCCCCACCACTAATCCCTTCCTATGTTCTTGACCCATTCGTCACACTCTACCTTCTTTTTGGGCCGTTCTCAACCTCTCCTTTTTTACCTTCATCCTCAGGGCCGGATTAAGGTAAAAAGGGGCCTGGGGTTAAAAATCTTGGTATGCCCCCTAATTTTTTATGTATTTAAGGAAAAAAAAACAACTAGCAAATCACATAAAACTTTATTATTATTAAATAATAATAGATTACATAAATTTACATAGATTTTTTTCGAGCTTTCATGGCTGAAAATTCTTCAATTAAGTCATCAAATTTGAGTGAAAACAAAAGATCATTTTCTATACTCATTAAACTTAAATGAGATAATCTGGCTTCACCCATGGTAGATCTGAATTTATTTTTAATGAAAGAAAGTTTTGAAAATGATCTTTCAGTTTCAAATTGGTTATTGGAATAATAAATAAATTCTTAAAACTATATAAATTTCCCACTTCTAATAAATCTTTTCCACTAAAGGTTGAAAAGGAAGGAATACTTTTTTTTTAATGTTTTTAATAGGCTGAAGAAAATTCACTAACCAAATTATGTCCTAAGTCGTCTGAATAATGAAAAATTAAGTTTTCAGCATCCAGTGATTTTTTCTGAAGGAAGGATAGTCAGCTGACTAATGAAACCAAAAAATATTACTTCTTTGTAAGCTGTATTACGTTTCTCAAGCTCAGATAATATTTTATCTATTATCGTAAGTACGATTCTATGCGAAATTTATCTTGACCTTGCGTGGTATTTCTTCTATGGAACCATCAGTTAATTTTTATTTCCTCCGTTTAAATACATCTTGGTATGAACTATTCAAAATCGAAGACATACCTTTTTCCTCTAAAGATTCAAATTGGCCTCGTAGATCGCAAACAAACTCAGTAGAGACGCTAACATTTGTTGTCCTGTTATGACATCAAGACCAGGTTTTGAAGGTACTTGTTTGTGGCATCAAATCGCTCCAATAATTGATTCCAAAAGTTGTCATAAAAGCTGTTTCAAGTTTCGTCATTTTTTCTTTAAAGAAAATGCGTCATCTTTAGTATCTTTTTTCTAATGGGTTATCGGCTAGTTTTTAAGGCATTTTGCAAAATTACTGGTAAGGGCTCTCACTGCTTGTTCCGGCAGGACCATCTGGAGTGTCTAATTTTTATCTATTTAAGGAAAAAAACAACTAAATCACATAAAACTGTATTATTATTAATAATAATAAAGGGTTTTCAATAAGAGGTGTTATTTTGAATAGCCCGCTATTTCGGTAGATGTCGCTTTTGAAGCTGTCATTTATTGACATTTGACAAGTAAAAGCTACGCGATTAATAAAAATGGAACGATACACGCTTCAACAACGCATTGAAATTATTAAAATTCACTATAAAATGGTGAAAATTTGGCAGAGACGGTTCGTAAAACTAAAACATTTTTGGGTCGTCGTGAAGAACCTTGTCGGACCGCAATACAGAAATTGGTGAACAAATTCGAGCTGTTGGGACAAGTTAATGATGCGAAGAATAAAACCCGTGCACGTCGCTCAAGAACAACTGAGAATATTGCTGCTGTAGCCCAAAGTGTTGAAGAAACCCAGGTTTGTCCATTCCTCGTCGTTCTTGAATTGGGCATTCCACAAACGTCATTACACCGTATTTTGCATAAAGACTTGGGTCTTAAGCTTATAAGTTCAGTTAACACAAGACCTCAAGCCGGCCGATCATCAACAACGTCGTGTCTTTGCTGATTGGGTCGTTGAAATGCATGAAAATGATCCGGAATTCCATCGAAAAATCATCTTGACTGATGAGCCCATTTCCACCTCGGTGGGTACGTCAACAGGCAAAATTGTCGCATCTGGGGCTCGGAAAACCCAAGAGCTATTGTTGAAAAGCCTCTCCATCCTCAACGTGTGACTGTTTGGTGCGGTTTATGATCTGGCGGGGTCATTGGACCTTACCTTTCGAAAATGAGGCTGGAGCAACAGTTACGGTGAATGGATTGCGCTATCGAGAGATGATTAATGATTTTTGTGGCCGAATTGGATGGTATTGATCTGGACAACGTTTACTTTCAACAAGACGGCGCTACGTGCCACAAAGCAACGAAACCATTGATCTTTACGGGAAAAGTTTCCGGACCGTGTTATTCTCGAAGAGGTGATCACAATTGCACCGAGATCTTGTGATTTAACACCTTGCGACTTCTTCCTTTTGGGCCACGTGAAAGATAAAGTCTACGCCAACAGCCCAGCGTCGATTCAAGACCTCAAAGATGGAATTCGTGAGGCTATCGATGACATAGACAGCCACTTTGCGATTTGGTTATGGAAAATTTCATGAAAAGGATATGGTCCTGTAAGCGTGGTCGGTTGCCATTTTTCTGATATTGTTTTCCATTATTAACGGCATACCTTCCTCTTTATAATGAAATAAACATCCGATCAATTATCTCAAAAATTCCTTTTTTTAATATCAAAATAACACCTCTTATTGAAAACCCTTTAGATTACATACATTTACATAGATTTTTTCGAGCTTTCGTGGCTGAAAATTCTTCAATTAAGTCATCAAATTTGAGTGAAAACAAAGATCATTTTCTATACTCATAAACTTAAACGAGATAATCTGGCTTCACCATGGTAGATCTGAATTTATTTTTAATGAAAGAAAGTTTTGAAAATGATCTTTCAGTTTCATAATTGGTTATTGAATACATAAATAAATTCTTAAAACTATATAAATTTCTGGAAACACTTCTAATAAATCTCTTTCCACTGAAAGGTTGAAAAGGAAGGAATACTTTTACATTTTTAATGCTTTTAATAGGCTGAAAACTGAAGAAACTCACTAATCAAATTATGTCCTAAGTCGTCTGAATAATGAAAAATTAAGTTTTCAGCATCAGCAGTGATTTTTTCTGAAGGAAGGATAGTCAGCTGACTAATGAAACCAAAAATATCACTTACTTCTTTGTAAGCTGTATTACGTTTCTCAAGCTCAGATAATATTTTATCTATTATCGGTAAGTACGATTCTATGCGAAATTTATCTTGACCTTGCCGTGGTATTTCTTCTATGGAACCATCAGTTAATTTTTTATTTCCTCTCCGTTTAAATACATCTTGGTATGAACTATTCAAAATCGAAGACATACCTTTGGCTTTTTCCTCTAAAGATTCAAATTGGCCTCGTAGATCGCAAACAAACTCGAGTAGAGACGCTAACATTTGTTGTCCTGTTATGACATCAAGACCAGGTTTTTGAAGGTACTTGTTTGTGGCATCAAATCGCTCCAATAATTGATTCCAAAAAGTTGTCATAAAAGCTGTTTCTAGTTTCGTCTTTTTTTTCTAATGGGTTATCGGCTAGTTCTTTTAAGGCATTAAAAATTGCATCATAATTACTGGCAAGGGATCTCATTGCTTGTTCGCGACAGGACCATCTGGAGTGACTTTACAACCAATACACTATGTCTGCAAGAGATTTTCCTGTATGGATGAATGGGAACAAAACAAAGAAATCGTTCCAGAACTTTCCCATCCAAACAGTATCTGAATACAACAGAAAGCTGATCCACATGTGAAAGATCAGGGGTAGAATCTACTATTATCGAATAATATTTTGTATCCTTAATTTCAGTTATAATTTTATTGTAGACTTTTTGCCCATACATTTAATTAGTTCTTCACATGTAGTTTGAGAGGTATGATACTCTGCCTTTGCCCTTCTGCCCAAAATTTTACAAATGTTGGTATAAAATGGACCAAACTTTGAGATTAGTTCTAGAATTCCCAAGTAGTTGCCATTATGTGAGAACCTAATATTTCGTTATCACCTCGGAAAGCCAAACCTTTCGGCAATAAATTTGATGGTTTCAATAATTCCTTTAAAACATTTTCCCAATATTCGATTTCTCTGTTTAATGATTTGGTCATTTCTTCATCTATTTTGGAAGATGTGGAATATGTTTTCAGGTCGAAAGATTTTTGCGATGCTCTACACTATTTTCGTGAATTTAACTTTTTCTCTGCCCTTTTCAATCGGAAAATCGAGTTGTAAATACACTTTTATTATCTGAACCAAGCAATTTACAGACAAAGCAAAAAACGGATCTATTTGATTTTGAATACATAAGCCACTTTCTTATATATGATTCCCGTTCGATTGCCGACTTTCAAACAGTTTTACTGATAATGACCGATTTATTTATTTATTTAAATAAGTAAACTTGTCTCATATGATCTTGTTCAACTCGCATTTCTTCTGAATGAAAGACATCAGTTTCCAATACCTGTATTTTTCTAATTGTTTCACACTTTCCTCTTCTTTATTGTCCTTTTCACTTGGAATAGTAATATTGCTTGAGGTTGAACATGTAGCAGGTCTTCACTAACTTGACTTTTATCTAACTGAGAATTTGAACTTAAAGCCGTTGAAGGGGTTTCATTTTGACGAAGTCTGTAACTTTGGGCAATTTAAAATTTTTCTTAATATTTTCTTCTCGAATCTGTAATAAATATTTATTTGTGGAAATGTTTAAACATTTATTCAAATAAAATAACAGGCTTTTCATGAGTATAACATCTAAATCTCAGTTATTATACACAATTTTCTTTTATATTTGGTGGTTATCGTATGCTAGAAAATGAAGTATTTGGAATCTAAATTGTTATCTAAAATTGGCCCTAATATTATTTTCCCAAAAATCAACCCTTTTACCCCAACACGCACGCCAATGGTAAAAAAATGTTTACTTTGCTAAATACTAACATACAATCACCACCAAAATTTAAAGAAAATCGTATTATTAATAACTGAGATATCATACTCATGAAAAGGGTACTCATGAAAAGCGATACACTGTATGTATTATACAGGTGTCCCCGGATAGTGAAACGACTCTTGTAAAAGATAAAAATTTTAGATATAAAATTTCATTGTTTGGGGTTCAGCCCTGCTTAGTTAAAGACTAATTTCTGGCATAATTTTAGTTTTCTAAAATCATGTATGCCTTGGATATTTTCAAAAATTTGATTTTGGTTCTAGTAAACTGCCTTTGTTAGTGAAGATATAACAAAATTTGATTAACAAAAGTTGTTTAGAATCATGAAAGAGTCCTAATTCTAGAATTTCAAGCACCTAGGCCAACGTTGATGTTTTGGCAATTTTAACATATTTTCATCTGCATTTCTTTGAAATCAGCTCAAATACTTGTTTATGCAATCTTTGTCAAATAAAACAATATGTAAGAAAATTAAACTATCAAATAAAAATAATATTAATAATTATCAACACATCAAAGTCGGTGTGGTCGTTACAATTTTGAAATAGGACTTTTTATGATTCTGAATAACTTTCATTAATCGTATTCCTTTCTGTACTACTAACAAATATTTTTTCAGAGTACAGTTTTTTGAATCAAAATCTCATATCTTCTATGTCGATTCCTGTACTAAAGAAATGTATTTGTAACAAAGATTGCTATGGAAAACAAATTGTCTCCATAACAAAACTTATCTGTCAATCTTATCAATCAAACACTTCTGTATTAAATTGAAACATATTTTTAAAGACAATGTTAACATTAGATGAAAAGTTTACTTGATTCAGTGTTACGGAATCGGTGAAAGATCGATAAATATGGTTATTGCTTTATTTAATGAAAAATATCCAAATACTGCAATTAACAAGTTACTGTGGCGTTTAATCAAGAGATTTCTCACAACAGGAAGCGTTCACTATAAGAAGAGAGAAAAAAGCTCGATGAAACTGATTCAGGTACTTTAGTTGCTTTAAATTCCGTAGATGCATATCCAGAATGTCTCTAAGAAATCGAAGCGTAAATACAAACATAAGTAAAACACATTTACAGAGAATTTATGAAACTAACAAAATTTATCCATATAAAGCCAAATTTTGTCACACTTTGGAAGAAGGTGATGAAGCAAGGCGATTGCAGTTCTGTTTGTCTTTAGGGAGCTAATTTTAGAAAACAGAAATTTCCATAAACTAATAATTTTTCTGACGAATGTACTTTCACAACAAATGGTGTTCCATCTTCGCAAAACTGTCGATATTGGGGCAGAGTCAATACCCATTACGTAGTTAACTCAAGAAGGCAGTATTTTGGAAAACTAAGTGTTTGGTGTGCCGTCTCATACGAGTTAAAATTATTGGACCCTTTTTATTGAAGGAGGATTAAATCAGAAAACTTACTTACAAATTCTGCAAAGTTTTGTTGACGAACTTCCATTAAATATTCGACGTTCGCATTACTTTCAACAAGATGGCTGCCATGCCCATTCCACACAAATGATTACTGATTGGCTAATAATCAGTTTGTTGAAAGATGGTTCGGGAGAATGAGCGTGACATCTTGGCCGGCTAGATCTCCAGACCTATCGATAATGGATTTTTGAATGGGGATGGGTAAAACAAATAGTTTACAAAGAACACATTCCGAATGACACTGAAATATTAAAACAGTTGCAGTTGCAGTTCGATCAATTCCTAGAGAACAAATACAGGCAGCTTTTGGAGAATTCCGGAATCGTATTGAAAACTGCGCAAATTTAGGAGGAGGCTTAGTAGAGCCTTATTTTTAATCTGAATATTAACTCACTATTTCATTATAACTTATCAGTGTTAAGCCAGTAACTTGTAATAGCTAATAATTTAAGTGTTATCTTTTAATATTCATAGTAATAAACTGTGTTAAAGAAATTCTTTTATTTATTTTGTTTATTTAGAATTTTTTTGCTTTTCAAGAGTCATATCACCTATCCGGGGATAAACAATATTAAACTATCAGATAAAAATTATTGTAAATTGCCAAAACATCAACGTTGGCCTAGGTGCTTGAAATTCTAGAAGTAGGACTTTTATGATTCTAAACAACTTTTGTTAATCAAATTTTGTTATATCTTCACTAACAAAGGCAGTTTACTAGAACCAAAAATCAAATTTTTGAAAAGATATCCAAGGCATACATGATTTTAGAAAACTAAAATTATGCCAGAAATTAGTCTTTAACTAAGCAGGGCTGAACCCCAGACAATGAAATTTGATATCGAAAATTTTTATCTTTTACAAGAGTCGTTTCACCTATCCAGGGCACACTGTATATATATATATATATATATATATATATATATATATATATATATAAGGTGAGCAAGAAATCTGTGTCAAACAAAAGAGATGTATTTTTCAGAATTATATATTATAGTAACTTTAAATATAAAAAATATGTAGGAGTTTAATAAAAGTGAAAATGATCTCTCCACTTTAAAGAAAGCACCGCACCGCACCGTGTACATGCAAAATTACTTAGTAAAACAACACTTAATATTAAACTAGTTAATTGAACATTTTAAGTACCATTTTATTCTTAAAAAGCCAAAAAGGTATATAAAGAAAGGTAGAAGGGTTTTCTAACAGCTTATATTATGTGACCACCTTGTATGCAACAAAAGCAATAATATAAAGTTACGAGCAAAAAAAAGTTTCTTTTTGATTTGCTAACAGACTTATTTTAATATTGATTTAATGACTTTTTAATTAAACACATAATTACTTAGGTTAATCAGAACTACGGCTTACCTTAAGTTTAGCAAACCCACTAAGATATTTTCTGTTGCCTGACATCTTAATTTGAATATTTCACGATTACCTATAAGTTTTTATTTTTCGCTTTACGGCTTTACGACTATCTATTATCACTAATTAGTCTTATCACATCACATGCCCGTGCCCGCAATATTAGAGTTGTCTAATTCAAGTACCGACGAACAATATTAACAATGAAACATCACCCTGTGGAAGAACTAAGTAAACTAACTAGGCGCAATGCATCCAAGAAAAAAAATATATTATATTTTAAATATAAAGCAATTTTATCTAATCCTAAAGGAATTTCGAAGACAGGCCTCGACGTTGCCAAATATTTTATGATATTGGATATTATGTTCTCATTTAAATAAAAAATTACGTAAACCACAAAGAACTCTACAAACATTTCTAATAGCCATAACAGTTAACACAATAAAAAAAATGCTTTCTTTAACGATTGATCAGCGGCGGCGCGCATTTTTGTCTGTTTAGTTTCATTTTTCCAGTCAAAATAAATAATCTTTTATCGATTATCTGACTCAGGAAAAAATTTTGTTCGGGGACCCCCTTGAATGATGGGGCCTGGGGCTATAGCCCCTATAGCCCCCCTCCCTTAATCCAGGCCTGTTCATCCTATTTTTTACTAATCCCTTTTTTATGTCATTTTTTTATTGTCAGTTTTTCATCTATTTTTTCTGCCACTTCCTGCTACTTTTGGACCAGCCTTTCAATCCTTTGGATCAGGATTCTGATCGGGCCCCCTCTTGGTCCTCTCCGCTACCCTAGTTTTGAGTAGTCGGCCAACTTAATTACGTGACATTCCCCCACCAGACCGCGTGACCTCGAGCGGGTTATGTATCTACAAGAAATCCTAATGAATCTGTATTTATGGTTTTGCTTCATACATTCAGCACCCTAAATAGTGTATTTTGGACTGGGTACTAAAAAGCTGGTTTCATGATCTTTTGCCAACATCATTTTTACTGCATCTGCTTTCAGCATCTCACGTCAACATCTTGAAATAATATCCGACAACGTGCTAAAAATTTAAAGCACTCGATTAATGTGTATGCGAGTACCAACATATAATGGTTTTAGAGGCATCTTAAGGAGGGTTTCATCTTGAAAATGTACTTGCATCTTAAATTTACCCCAACACATCGACTGAATCCCCTTTGGTAGAATCTTAATCCACATATTACTATGCTGGAATGCCTCAGTTAATAATCGTACACTTGAGCTATCTTTGCTGCACATGCGCACTACTCTTTTTGTAATTTTAATTCTTTGTACGTACTACTTACATACCTCCTATATTTGTATGTTTGCAATTTGTTAACCAATACTGTATTTTGGTACAATAAAATATATTCCATCTGGTATTCTTCGCTTAATTCCAATATTATGTCTATAAACATATAGTTTTACAGTTTAAAGTAGGTAAAATTCGTCAAGAACACGATAAAATACCGTTAAAACACGTTAATAACTGAAACCTATTATATAGCCGCACACAAATTTCTGTAAAATCCAGTGACTTATAGCTATTAGGTATTATTATTAATCAGTTAAAAATGTCAAGAGCAAATTTCAAATGCATCCATGTTTGGAACGCGTACTTGTGTATTTGATTGTTTCTTCTTATTGATAGACGACTAGTTTTTTGCACGTTTAGTTCATCTTCTTGGGCACGTATATGATGCCTTTGTGTATTTGCTTGTTCGTGTGTTTGGTTAGTTAGGTATTTCTGTACTTGCTTCTGATCGGTTCCTCACTTTTTTATGTCACGCCCTCTGCATCTGATTAAGTTGTACGTCTTACCCACAAACTTACTCCCTTGGTTTTGGTTTATTGCCAACCTTGCCCACGTCGCTTCTTGTCTCTACATCGCGAGACCTACAGCGGATTGTAGATATCTCCCTAAGGTAATTCTGCATTCTACATCTATGGTGAATTCCGCAACTTTAGCCCACTTTCCCTTTAAACTAAATCTCGAATCGGCATCTTAGACAAATACCTAGGCAGGACATTGAATCTGGTTTCATCATTGCAACATCTTGGTTTCTGCGTCTGATTTCAGTATCTTAAGTCAATACCTTCGTATCTTGAAGAAGTTTCAACACCTAAGGTTAATTTTTCATTATGCGTCTTCGTCCAGCATCCTAGATTAGGTTTCGTCATCTTAGCTCTAACTATTAAAATGATTCAGTAAGTAGAAGCATTAATAAGCTTGACATTTTGGTTAGAAGCTAAGTACACTAACGTAAAATTTTCTCACTCAATTTACGTAAACACTCTCACTTAATACTCTCACACGCAACGCGTAAGTTATACCGTTCACTACGACTTCGTTACTACCTTTATTTATGACTAATTGTGCACATAACATTTAGTATTACGCGATACGCAAGGTTCACTTTTAATGACTCATCAACGCTACGTCAAGGTTAAATCAACACTAGGATTACACAGTAGATCACTCTCACGTTTAATGACTAATGATCTCCCAGATATATTTTCTAACGACTTTTAGACCATAAATTCTTTAAATATAAAGACAAATAATCATACATTCCTTATTGGACAAAAATCGGTATAGTTCAATAGCCACTCATGTTCCAACTTAATTTAAACAACCAAACGCAGTAAAAAGAATAACAAAGAAACCCTAATACGACAAACACATACTTAAAAGAGGCACACGCAAGCAAGGAACTAGCTAGCAGGTAACTACCTCAACTGAGACTTATTTCTCACGTCTTCTTTGACAAATATGAAAAAAATCTAAGCATGGACAAGCTATGAAGCAAGCAAATTATAACACACAAAACCATCAAACAGACAAACACACGAACACTCAATCAATAACCCTAGCTAGGATTCAAATATGCAAACACACAATGTCCTCAAACCCCCAAGCAACCAAAGTATCCCAAACCTTCAAACCGAAGCAAGAGAGCAAGACCACTCCGAAACACAAAACACTAGTTACTACAGGAGGCACAAACACACACATACACGCGCGCGTACACGCACACGCACACGCACACGCACACGCACACGCACACGCACACGCACACACACACACGCGCACGCACACACACACACGCACGCGCACACGCAAACGCACACAACACGTACACGCGCACGCACACGCGCACACACACACACACACACACACACACACACACACACACACACACACACATAAACACACACACCACTCACATGCACACAGGTATACACGCATACACGTAACCAGCCACACACGCACACAGCACACACGCACACACGCACATACGCACACACGCACACACGAACACACGCACGCACACAAGCACACATGCACACATGCACACAGACACACACGCACCCACACGCATGCATATGCGCGCACGGACACGCGCACACACACATGCACATAACAGACACATACACACGCACGCATGCGCTGCATGCACACAAATACATACACACAATTACGCTTTACAAACTAGAATTTGTTTTGAATTTGGCCTGTGGTATTGGCTAACAAATTACAAACATATAAATGTACAGGGTAAGTTGTACCAATAAAGTTAAACATCTCTTTGAGTGCGCATTTACATACAGTACTTAGCTTAAGCGTTACGCATGAGAGCATTTAGGCCTGGTAGTTTATGTTTTAAATTTTCAGCAAAGGACCTTAATTCCGGATATTGAGAGAGTTTTAGGATACGGTATATTTTTAGGAATCTGCCATTTCGAGATGTCGAAAACCGATCCATGATCCAGTAGTCTACCGAAAAGGACTTCATGTTGATGCAATATACTGCTAAAGGCCTTATTCCAAGATGTTGGGCTAATTATAGGATGCAGGTAAATTTTCAAGAATCTTCATAGGAACTTTAAGTTGAGTTGACGAAAAGAATTTTAGGTCGGCGCAATAGTCCACCAAAGTCACTTATTTCAAAATATTTGAGCAATTTTAAGAAATAATTTCAATAACTTATCAAGGTTTTGGTATCCGATTCAATATATCATCGAATTGACCTTATGTTAGAGCTAGACACAGATCCTACTAAAAGAAACTTAGATACAATAACAATTTCAAGTATATGTTGAAGCATCTTATTTCAAGCTATGGCAATTCCTTTTAAGATTGTGGAAGAAACATGTTGTATAGATTCTAGATTCAAATCCTTTCAAAAAACCATTTTAAGAAGTTTGTGGCAGCATCCTACCAAAACGAATATTTATGCAGGAACAGTTTAGAGGCGCCATATTTTAACATATTGAATGCCCATTCAGGAACCTATTGAAAAAACCTTACGTTTGTGTTGGACCTAAGTTTTGTAAAGGGGAGCGTATTTCATTTCATTTAAGCAAAATCTAAACTGGGCGTAGAAGTACTTGGCAAACCGCGCTAATGACTTCGTTTAATTTCGCGAGAGCAACATTGCACTATGCAATCTTAAGTGCACTAGTGATGTTATTAGTAGAATCACTTTTTGACCTTGGGAATTCCCAAGCCCGCCTACGTGGTTAGCCTCGAGTTTAACCTTGGAAATTTTCGATGACGTTATTTGGCATTGGATATGTTTTATAAAACGATTTCACCTGTAAAAAAATCACCTTCAACATTATACATGTAAAATGAGTAATTAATTTACCTAATTACTTGGATTTACAGCAACAACAGTATGATTTAAGTGTAATTTGGCCTTGGGAATTTTTTTATAAAACGATTTCACCGTGATAAATGTCACCTTCAAGATTATACATATAAAATGAGGAATTAAGTACCTTAATTAGTTTGCTTTGCAACAACATGCTTTAAATGTAATCTGGCCTTGGGAATTTTTCTATAAAAAACGATTTCACCTTGAGAAAAAGTCACCTTCAAGTGGTCTTGAAGCTGATCATGGACCTGACCTTGAAGTCGGCCTTGTGAATTTTCAGTGGCGCACCTAAACCTTGTGCAATTATTGTGAAAACGGATGCTGCAAACAAATCAGGTTAGCATTGGACTGCTATCTACATTGACGAGAATGGCAACGGAGAACATTTTGATTCCTTTGGGCGAGCCCCGCTAGGTTACCATACACGTTTCCTTGAGAGGAATTCTAGATGGTTCCGTTACAACAAAACGACGCTGCAGGAGTTATAAATGATGAGGTAATCAAGTTACTGTATAATACTTGTTTTCAACCATTCTACCCTGATAAATAAAAGCGTTTTTTAGTAGTTTAGTTGTTTTAATTAAGAGTTCTGTAACAAGAGCCGAGAGAAACGAGAGAGAGAGAGAGAGAGAGAGAGAGAGAGAGAGAGAGAGAGAGAGAGAGAGAGAGAGACGAACACGATCAACTTCTATTAGAGAAAGCATTCATTAGTCCATACACCACTAGATGACGACACAAACAAATCCAAATTTAGCGCCAAGGGGACAACGACAAGAAGGTGCAGACCCTGACACAGGTTCCTATACATGTCTTACAAGTAAGCAATATGGTTCATTATTATAATACTATTTCCAGTTAAGACCCGAGAGCAAGTTCCTATATCTGCTTTATTTGATTCACATTTAAAAATTCCATAACGATGATGCTCTTCAAACAGAACCAAATTAACTTACACTTAAGTGTACGTATTTATAGTATCTTTCTAAGACCAAATTAAGCCACTGAAAATTCACAAGGCCGACTTCAAGGTCAGGTCCATGGCCAGTTTCAAGACCAGCTGAAGGTGACTTTTTCTCAAGGTGAAATCGCTTTTTATAAAAAAATTCCCAAGGCCAGATTGCATTCAAAGCATGTTGTTGTAACGCAATCTAATTAAGGTACTTGGTTAATTCATCATTTTATGTGTATAATGTTGAAGGTGACATTTCTTAAGGTGAAATCGTTTTATAACAAAATTTCCAAGGCCAAATTACTTTAAAGGATACTGTTGTTGCTGTAAATCAAAGTAATTAGGTAAATTAATTACTCATTTTATATGTATAATGTTGAAGGTGACTTTTTCTCAGGATCAAATCGTTTTATAAAAAATGTCCAAGGCCAAAGTACGTCATCGAAAATTTCCATGGTCAAACTCGAGGCCAGCCACGTGGGCGGATTTGGGAATTCTCAAGGTCAAAAAGTAAAAGGCGAGGTGTCCCGATTTTACTGTTATTAAACCTAATTCATTGCTCTAACGCAAATCTTCAGTGTTGTTAATTTTCTAATCAACGATATTAAAGACATTTTAGACACCAACCTCAAAACCCTAAAATAACTGTGATTGTTTGTTGTATTATTTTATGTAGGGTGATTTCTAACCTACGTAGGAAACTGAAAGGGCAAGTAGAGGGGATCAAAGTAAAGCTGCTTTTTTAATAAAATGGCAATAAGGAAGTTACAACGGTTTAAAGTTCTTGTAAGTTAAAGCCCACGTATTGAGCGCCGCTTTCTTTTTATAATTCACGTTTACATAGAAACACAAACACTTCTCACACACTGTGATAAATTAATTTTGTAGCAGTATTATTTTGCGGTAGGTATGCATGAATAATAAAACTCCAAATGCATGTCTTGCACGTTCAGCGTTTTCTTTAGCAGCTTTATACACCATTATCATATCTACGCATTCTTCATTACTGTAATTCACCATTTCAGAAGAATTAGCAATCAATAATTAATAAATAAGTGAATAACAACAAATAAAGTAGGAACTTAATTTCTGACATTTAACGATTTAAGTAGCTTCAACGTACTTGGTTAGATTAAATAAACCAGCGGTTTTCAATAAAAGGACACTCATAACTGGGTATTTTAAAAAACAATTTAAATAGCCATAACTTCCATCTTATAAAAGTTTTATTAAAATTTTAAGTGAGCTTTGTTTGTTTAACTTTCAAATATTTTAAATTTGAATTCAAAACTTATGTTAGTGCCGTATTCTACAAAAAAGGTCAATCGTTTATAAGAACTTTAAACCGTTGTGACTTTCTTATTAATAGCATTTGATCTAAATTTGATTTAAAAACAACTTTATTTTGATCCCTTCTACTTGCCCTTCCAGTTTCCTCCCTAGGTTAGAAATCACCAATACTTTACCATGTTTAGTTAATCTAACAAAAAAATTTTATTGCGTATATTATTTTATTATCTATCATATTTTATTTTATTAACGTAACTGACATGAGTAAACAAGTCCTTATTGCATTAACATAAATAAATTATTGTGGTCAATATTTAATAAATAATCCCAGTAATAAAACTCAAAATTATTACATATTACCATATATACGCAGTAAAAGTTTATTTTTAGCTTAAATTTATATCTATTTGTAGTTTGTGACTGACGAAGGAATATATTTCGATAGCTTCACTAAGTACAAATAGCTTGAAACAAGTAAATTAAAATTTAAGATTACGCCATCAGATTTAATTAAATTAATGTCTGCAGCCGTTATTAATCTATAAGTTATCTTAAAGAAAATAATTAGTAGTAATAATAAGTATTAACATGCATCATAGTGTTAACTATAAAAACTTCCTAGTACTTCCATTCCAAACTTTCCTAGTACGTCCATTTTTACTTCTCAACCTTTTATATACGTACGTAGGTATTGAAGGTTATGTAATCCACATTTCTTTATTAGCACCGAATTCTCTTACTTCCTCATTTGACTACGTTAACAAACTTTTGTCAAGATCGACCTTGCCAGTAAGCTTGTATGCGTGTATTAGTGTGTGCGTACGTGTGAGTGTGTGTGAATGTGTAGGTGTATGTGTGTGTTGGTGTGTGGGTGTGTATGTGCGCGTGTGGGTGCGTGCATGTGTGTGTGTGTCTGTGTGTCCGTGTGTCCGTGTGTCCGTGTGTCTGTGTGTCCATGTGTCCGTGTGTCCGTGTGTCCGTGTGTCCGTATGTCCGTGTGTGTGTGTGTGTGTGTGTGTGTGTGCGTGCGTGTGTGCGTGTGTGCGTACGTCCATGTGTGCGCGCGTGCGTTCGTACGTGCGTGAGTGCGTGCGTGCCCGGACGTGTGTATGTATGTATGTGTGTATATGAGTGTGTATACGTGGGTTCCCGCGTACGCATGCGCGTGTGTATGGATGATTCACTCTCCAGAACAATAAAACCTAAATGCAA
Source organism: Vesta saturnalis (assembly GCA_036346205.1). Classification (NCBI taxonomy): domain Eukaryota; kingdom Metazoa; phylum Arthropoda; class Insecta; order Coleoptera; family Lampyridae; genus Vesta; species Vesta saturnalis. The sequence continues at coordinate 727,661 of JARFJB010001918.1, read as the reverse complement.
GGTCTGCCAGCATAGCAGGAAATTTTGAACTACTCAATTTTTTCAGAAAATGTTTATTATCAAAACCTTTACAGGTTTGAGTAGAGGAAAGTATGCCATTTTACGTCTTAAAAATAATTTCGCTCAAGTGAGAGTCATTTTTGTGTAAACACTCTTCTAATCTGGATTGAAAATTTTCCATTACTCGGCGGAGCAGGACAGGTTGAATTCGCTCAATTTCTTGTGTAATGCTTATTGCTAATTTTGCTAAGGTTTGTGATCTATTACTGTTCAGATTGCTCTTCAGAAATCCCCAAGGGAAAAAATCACATGCTGAAAGATCAGGGGATCTTGCGGGCCACGAAATGTCACCATGTTTGGAAATGAGTCGGCCCGGGAAAAGTTCCCTGTAAGTTTCGGACTATGTAATGGCTTTTGGTGTATCTCTCGTTTTCGTCCTTCCAATAGCGGCTGTCCTGCTTGTTTACGTATCCGTTTAAATGAAAATGTGCTTCATAAACATGTGGTGAATAAAGTTTTCATCATCATGTACACGTCGCAATACTTCTTCGCTGAAAATCCTATGAGCAAGCATATCACCACCTTTCAACTCTCGGATGACTTGAATTTTGTAAGAGTGGAAAAATAAGTCTTTATGTAAAATTCGTCGTAACAGTGTGTCACCAATGTTTAGTGTAGAAGCATGTTTCACTCCAAAACGCAGCTGACTACGTGTTAATACTACTCGCACTCTAGCAAAGTTTTCCTCCGTTCTTACAGACTTTATTGCCCCTTTATGCCTCAAGTTTAATGTAAAACCAGTTTCTTCAAACTTTGTTACCCACTGTATATTTCCATGTCGTAGAACATTGAAATTGTTACGAAACATGCGTTGTACCGAAGTTACACATTCACCATTTTTATAAAACGATTTTACGCAAAATGCAAACTGAACGCCTGACCACTTCTCCATGTTTTTGTTTAAATGTCAGTAACTGTCAAACAATAATCAAGTCCAGGAACCTTTGATTTTTGGCAAAAAACGTTGGCCGCAAATCTTTCGGCATGCTATTTTTGCGGATTTCTGCGGATTAACGAAATTAGCATCGAACATCAAACAAGAAATTGAGCGAATTCACTGTCCTGCTCCGTCGAATAACCGAAAATTTTCAATCTAAGTTAGAAGAGTGTTTACAAGGGCATCGTTCTCATTTGAGCGGAATTATTCTTAAAACATAAAATGGCATACTTTCTTCTACTCAAAACTTTTGAAAAACACTTTCTGAAAAAATTGGGTCTTTCAAAATTTCCCGCTTCACTGTATTTAACATTTCGTATTTAAGTTCGATTTCATTTCACCGGAAGCTGACTAGATTTTGGGAGAAATCTATTGACATACAGGAAGATCTATTATCAAATATATATGAAACAACTGTATATTGCAAATATATAACAATACCGGAATATAGATCTTAAACTTAGAAATTAATTAAATGATAAGAAAATATGGTTTTTAATTGGGGTTTTAAAGAAAATTTAATTTATTCATAGCTTTTCTTAATAAACTTTTCTGATACGGAGCGAAATAATCCTTAAAAATTCAAACGTGCGCAGACTGAGGAAAATCAATTAAATGTACTATTAACAGTTACCGAAAATCCATATATTGGTTGGCCGCGACGGCGGGGCGCGGCGAAACAAAAAAAAATCATAATCATAATCAAAATCATATAATAATTTATTGAACCCCATATAAATAATTATTTTATTAAACGAACTTAAAGTAAAGACAATATTTTTTTGATTCAACAAATTATGTCCTAATCCTAATCATAAACTTAACACCTCTAATGTAACTAAACCTGTAACTAATCATACAGATAAAAGTACTAGAAACACGTCAAATACGTACTACCTAATAAGTTGTTCGAAATGTCCGCCTCTTTCTTGAATACACAATGCAATACGTCTCTCAAATTCGCTGCTTAAATTTCTACACATTTCAACACTAATGTTTTGAAAACAGTTTCTAATCCTAATCTTCACATCTTCCTTTGTTGTGGGAGGTACTTTATAAACCTGCTCTTTGACGTACCCCCATATGCTAAAGTCCATTTTAGTAAGATCTGGGGAAATAGCAGGCCAAGCAACAGGCCCTCCCCTCCAAATCCAACATTCTGGATATCTAGCATTTAAAAAAGTTATTATCGGACCTGTATGATGTACTGGGGCCCCATCATGAAGAAACTACATTTCTTGTTGCGTATCCTGTGGCACTTGACGCAACAAATTAGGTAGATGGTTTTGCAGAAAGTCTAAGTATACTTCCCCTGTTACTCGTTGATCAAAAAAATATGGTCCAATTACATGATTACCGACAACACCTTCCCAAACATTTAAAGACCATCTAGTTTGAGAAGTATATCTTACAAAATGCGGATTTTCGGTAGAATAGTAATGAAAATTGTGTCTGTTTACACTTCCGTTTCTGTGAAATGTGGCCTCATCTGTAAATAAAATCAAATGAACAAAATTTCTTTGTTGGTTTATCTTGTTTTGAGCCCATTGACAAAGTTCCAGTCGTCTTTGATAATCTTCAGGAACCAACTCTTGAAGTAGTTGAATGTGATAGGGGTGCATTTTTTGAGACTTCAGTATCCGCTGTACCGTACGTCGTTCAACACTAACCTGCTGAGAAATGGGTCGTTGTCCAATATGTGGATTTTCGGTAACTGTTAATAGTACATTTAATTTATTTTCCTCAGTCTGTGCACGGTTTTCCCTAGTATTTATTTCATATAACACATTGCCAGTTCTTTCAAAACGCTCCAAAAGCTTTTCAAATGCCCTTCCTTCGGGTTGCCGTCTCTCTGGAAACCGTTGTTGATACAGTCTTCTTGCCAAGAGCGTATTCTTATCACTAGCTCCCAACACAAAAATCATATCAACCATCTCGGCTTGCGAAAAATTCATTATTTACAATTTTAATTCAAGTTTTAAATCAATTTGCTATAAAATACACTAATGCATCACACAAATTATCAAATGACAATAAATAATGACGTTTCTGATGATCTCTACATTTTTATATGCCACGCCTCGCCGTCACGGTCAACTAACAACAAAACTTGAAAGCCGTATAGCCTTTTTACAATAAAAAAATGTTAAATTGTCATTATTTCAAAAACTACAATTTTTTGGAATATACACTCTTATGCAAAGTCGCCCTTATTTTTAATGCTAAATAAGATAGAATTAAAAAAATAGGGGGTTTCCATTTAAAAAAAAATTACTTTATAGGTTTTTTTGAATCTACTTTTTATTGTCCATTTTTGATCACCCTGTATGAATGTATTACAAAAATATCAATACAGCCCATTAGAGTAGGTCCCGATTTCCAAGGAAACCAACCATAACTAATTGATAAAGGCTTTGTTTAGAAAAGATTTCCACCTAGGTTTTGGCTTGCAAACGTCATTTTTCACAAAAAATTTGAAATTTGTCAAAAACGGTTAGACTTGGGTATAGGACATTAAACATAAAATGTGTCTAAAATTGTATGTAGAATCTAAATATGTAATAATATATAGGGTTTTCTATTTAAGAAAAAATTTAAAATTACTTCCAAGCCTTTATGATCTACCCTGTATAAATAACAATATTTTTGGAATATGCACCAGAACATATCTTACAACTTTTATATTTAATTTTTTGTTGTATCTCTTTAAATAAAAGAGATACGGGCTTTGTCACACTAATGCGCCACCCTGTGTAGATATATATATATATATATATATATATATATATATATATATATATATATATATATATATATATATGGAAACCTCTTACTTTGAGTAACACAAATTTATATCGATTTATTCTGACCTTGAAGGCTTCCATTTGCATTGTGTAGGATTTCGATATTTAGTACAGGGTGTTTAGGAAAAGGATTCCTATTTTATATTTTCATACATCAAAAACCCACTTAACTGTAACACGCTGTATAATTTTTATTTACGTAAAATAACTTTTCATTTTCTTTCAAAAACTATGAGTAATATATATATATATATATATATATATATATATATATATATATATATATATATATATATATATATCTAAAATTATCGATCAGATTTTTTTCTAAAATTTCTATGGAATTTTTTTTTGTTCACATTCTAGCAGGTAATGATTTTTGAACTGTGGTTGATAAATAAGTATGGGATCAAAACTTAATTAAAAATGGAACTAAAACCAAGACGTAAACTTTTACTAAAAAAAATAATAATACTACAATAAATGCTCAGTATGATGACCGTTTTCTTCTATGCACAACCCCTCTCGTTTTTGAAAAGATCTCCTAAAGTTTCTCACGATATCTGGTGTTGCAGTAGCAAAGGCATTCTTTATTCTAATCTTCATGTCATTAGCAGTGGTAGGTGTAGTAAATTTTTAATGTAACCCCAAAAAACGATATCCATGCTGGTTAATTCTGGAGATCTAGGTGGAAATTAATCCATTTCATTCCCTTCCAATCTACTTATTGAGGAATTTCCTATCAAAATAATTTCTTACACTCTGACTAAAATGTGGAGGGGCACCATTTAGCTGTAACCACATATTGTTTCTAATATCTAAAGAAACTTCATCTAGAAGACTCGAAAATTCTTGTTCTAAAAACCGTAAAAATTTTACGCCGTTCAAGTTTCCATAAAAAATATATGGACCACTCACATGGTCTCCTACAATTCCTCCAAATACATTGAGGCTCCACCGATTTTGGCGGTCAACAGTGCGATACAGGTGACGGTTTTGAGTATCATAGTTATGCCTTTTTAGCAAACCGTTCTTGTGGAAAGTTGATTCGTCGGTAAATAAAACAAATTTAAGGAAGTCATCTTCTTCCCTAAATTTTTCAAGACTCCATACACAGAAATCCAACCCCCGTTGATGAAGTTGTATGTGATAATCGTGGTAGTTAACAGTTTCCAAAATCCTCCAAACACTTGCTTGACTAATTCCAGTTTGTCTAGAAATTTCTCTTGCACTTACATTTGCATTATTAACCACTGAGCCTAAAAGTAAGAACTCATTGTCCTCATTATTTACAACAAACTTTGCTTTAGTTTGTTTCTTGTAGGATATGCTACCAGTTTCCCAAAAAGTTTCTAGCAGTTCCTCAAAAGCTATTTGGTTGGATGTGGTTGATCGAGATCCTTTTCTGCGTATACCCTTTCTAAAACATTCACCAAGGATAAACTTCATATCCACTCTTTCTTGTTGAGAATACTATTCTTTAGTCTTAAAGGATGATAGCACCCTAAAGTAATAATTTTGACAGTATTTGATCAATCATTAAGGTTAATGACTGCCGCCAACTAGATGAATCAAATAATATCTTACTTTTAAAATCATTACCTACCAGAATGTAAACAAAAGGATTTCCATAGAAATTCTGGAGAAAAATCTTAATAACTTTTTAATCGTTAATTTTAGACATATGCGTTACTCATAGTTTTTGATGGGACGTGAAAAGTTATTGCACATAAATAAAAATTATACAGGGTGGTCCATTTAGGTTAAGTGAGTTTTTGATGTTTGAAAAATATAAAATAAGAATCATTTTTCTATACACCCTGTACTAAATATCAAAATCCTACACAGAGTAAATAGAAGACTTAAAGGCCAGAATAAATCGATATAAACTTGTGTTAGGTCTCCGTGTTTTTAGTTCTTGTTTAAATTGAATGTTTTTCTTAAAATCACAATTTTCTCAAAATTGGTAAGCGATAGGTATAATTAATTTTTAGCCTATAATCTACTATAATAATTTTAGCCTATATCTGCTCATAAAACACAGGGCGTTTTATTTAAAAAAAAAACTAACTTTGATATATTACAATTTTCTGAACCACCCTGTATAGTTGAAAATAATTAAAAAACATATTCCTTATCAAGTTACACCAAAAAATTAAGCTGATATCTCGTACCGTTTAGGCGCAAGAGGCCGAGGGAATAGTCGTGAATCACCCTGTATACATATGTAGATATACAAGGTGATGCAATCGACTTTTTTTCACTATCGCTAAATTGACTTATTAACTAATTTTACATGATGTCTGTATGTGTGGATGTATGCTAACATACACGATAACTCCCGAACGAAAAGACGCACGGAGTTAAATTTTTCTATTTAAGATTGCTTTCATTTCTCCTGGACCTCATTAGATTTGGGAAAATATTCAGCGGCGGAGAGTGGTAGTTTATTAGGAGCTGTTTTTGATTTTTATGAATTTTTTCTGAAACTGCAGTACATTTCAAAGATATAAAAATACCAGTCTATAGATCTTAATTATACAGATTAATTATGTTCTATGCAATTTTTTGACACGAAGTGTAATTTAGCGGGAAAATAGGATTTAGTTAAAAATTTTTCAGTATCTGAATAATTATTAATTTTAATAAGAAAATGTGTAGACATATTTTTTAAAGAAAATTTCGTTTTACATAACTTTTCTTTATAAAGCGAAATAAGTGTAAAAATTAAATAAATATGATTGAAAATGCTTAAACTGTACTATCGATATTCTTTATAATTTTTTTGTTAGCAACTAGAAGTCTGTTAACCTCTATCTGACATGAAGTTTTAAACGTTTGTTTGACATTTTTACACTGTTGCCTATTTTGGTAATTAACTTACAAAAGAGGTTGCGTAATTATCCTAAAAAAATTGTTATTAAAATTCTTTCATTTCTTTTGATTTCAATTTTGTAAGTTTGAAGGTAGTGATATATTTTTTTACAAAACTCGTTTTTAATGCTGTCTTATGTAGTTACGTTTAAATACTTTTTTTTATTCTATTTACACTGATTACTTCATTAACAATTCTAGTAATTTCAACACTTAACTTTAACTATTTACGTAATTAGCAATTTTCCATTATTAATAGCTTAACAAATTGTAATGTTTTGTCGTAAATGAATGAGTTACTGTGTATTGGATTTCAAACGTCGTACAAAACATTTCCAGTGTATTAATTTCAACTGTCACGCTATTAAGGAATTTAGTTTAATCCTGGCTCATCTATATTTTTCTTTTTTATATTGATGACATAGATTTATAAGATTTCTTATATATATATATATATATATATATATATATATATATATATATATATATATATATATATATTGAGTAATGGACTACAAAGGAAATTTAATTTTAGATGCAATTAATATTGCACCTAAAAATAAATTTCCCTTTGAATTCTGTACGAAGGCGTAGGAGAGCAATTAAAATTTGAAGTTTGTTGGTGAAAAATGGAAGCTTTACATTAAAAATTCGATTATCATTATTAGTCTATTTATAAATTTTATCAAAAATTGCAGAATATCAGCAATAACAGAAGCGAACAGTTTTAAAGCAAAATATTTTAAGGGTTTGAAGTTTTAATTCTGCCAACTATTCATCACCTTCCTGAAACTTTATCCCTGAACTATCTTTACTTTTGGATTCTATCACACAGGGTGCCCAAAATTTCTCTTCGGACATCTCTACATTCACTTCTTTTTTTATTGAATTTCTTAAATGCACCCTGTACATTACTTTGGCGTTGGAAATGTTAAAGGGTGCATGGCACAAGGAATCGAAACAGTTGTTTACCCGTTAGCATAATAATGTTATTTTGATTTGTATCACTAATTTATATCATATTTATTTAAATAACATCAAGAGAGCAACTGAATAGAATGCTTCCTTATTCTTTCCCGCATGTTTGCTGCTGTGCTTGGGGGTGTTTTGTAGACCAGATCTTTAATGTATACCCATACGAAAAAATCAAGTTTCGTCAGATTTGGTGACCTTGAAGGTCACGGAACAGATATTCTTCCGATTCAACTGCTTGAATATTTCGGACTCCGATACTGAAATGAGTTGGAACCAGATCTTCCATTAGAAAATTTTGAAAAATGTTCCTATTGAGGTGTCCATAAAAAAATACGGTCTCCACACATTTACACTCCACCTATGTTGCTTGTAAATTATGCCGATTCGAACAACACCCCAATTGTGGAAATGTATCCTATTTTCGAAGTCTTGTCCTTCAAGTGCTTGATTTAGTTGCACACGATATGGATGGAACCTGTTGTTACTCAACGTTCTTTTCACAAAAGTCAACCAACCACTTATGTCTGTTCTACTTATATCCGGGTCTTTAACAACGGATGCGACAAAGTTAAATTAATTCTCTTCATTTAGCATTGGTTGCATGCTTCTCGTACTGTCCCAGTCCTATCAAATCTATTCATCATTTATTTAAATGATCTTGCATTTGAATGCCTTCTTTCAAGAAATCTATCACCGTACATTGTGGATGCCAGAAGATAACTGTTTGAGCATTCCTCAATGAAAAATCATTTCAACTGATTCTTGAATTTAAACATCATTATTATTACCTCCTTATTAAAGAAATAATATGTAAAGATGTCACTAAATGTCACAAGAGTATACACATAGGGGAAAGGTGTACAAAATGACATAGGGGAGTAAAACGACACAGCTTCTGTTTCGGCCAACTAAGCGCTATCTAGACGTATTATGGAGTACTACGTACTACTTTTTAATACTACGCGTCGTAATCCCTAACTTCAGTTTGTTGTCTGCCTTCGTGGTGAGTGCACGTCAGTTTCAGTTTTAGAGCGACCAAGAAACATTTTGCACGTGGTACTTTGTCAGGTAATAATATTATTTCTGTTGATGGTTTTATTTTGAGTCATATAGCTGTAGAAGCGCCACAGCTTCCTTTTGTCATTCCATTCCAGTCCAATATCCATATTGTCTGTGGCCTTAGAAAAAACCGTGAATTAAAATAGGTGATTATAGTCGGGTAAAACGACATACCTTTAAAGCGTACAAAATGACATAGTATATTATTTTACTCCACCTAACAATGTTTTTTTTTCTGTAGATATTTCACAATGCAACGCAACTATAAACGTACAACTGATAGGCAAGGATGGGATGAGCTTTCTATGACACATACCCTTCAAGCGGTCTCGCGAGGCGAAATGGATGGTTACGTGCCTCTAGAACTTTTGGTATACCATAAGCAACCTTAAGACGACACGTTTTAAATAAAAATAAAATCATCAGCAAAGGAAAAAAAGGGTTTAGGGAGATTCAGAACTACATTTTCAGAAGAACTAGAAAGAGAGTTGGTAGACCATATAAAACATCTTGAATCGAGACTTTTTGGATTGACCAGAAACGAAGTCCAACAATTAGCGTTTCAGTTGGCGAAAAAAATGGCTATAGCCATGCATTTAACAGAGAAAAGGAGATCGCAGGAAAAAAACTGGTTAAGGGGATTCCGAAGAAGAAATCCGGACATTTCATTGCGAAAGCCCGAAGCAACATCAGCCGCAAAGGCTCAAGCCTTTAACAGGTAGCAAAGTTTTTTTGCACACTAGAGGAAGTTATGGCGAGACAAACATCGATCCACTGCGGATATAACGACGATGAATCCGCCCTGTTAACAGTATAACGCCCACAAGAAGGCTGAAAGAGGATCACATGTGACCGTCGTTTGTTCTCTGTGCACTAACGGCACTTTTATTCCACCCTACCTAATTTTTGCAAGAAAAAACATGAAAAATGAACTATTAGATCATGCACCTCCAGGTACGTTAGGGATGACACAGCAGTCGGGTTGGATGACAGGTCCACTATTTTTAAAGTGGCTTCAACATTTTCAAAAATACGCAAAAGCTTCTTTAGACGAGAAAGCCTTGTTAATTATGGACGGCCACGCCAGTTCTTGGATGCTTTGATCTTTGCAAAAAACAACGGCATTGTGCTTCTGTGTTTGCCTTTGCACTGCACACACGGAATGCAGCCGTTAGATGTGACGTTTTTCGGGCCCCTTAAAACATATTTCGATCACGAGATAACTAAATGGTTAAAAGTACACCCAGGAAGAGTCGTAACGTCATTTCAAATCAGAGAATTATTTGGTGCTGCTTATGGGAAGACAGCAACTGTAGAAAATGCGATACATGGGTTTTCAAAAACTGGAATTTGTCCTTTTAATGCTCACATTTGTCCTGATCACCTGCAGAAACAAATAATGTTCCATTGGAAATACCATCTACAGCGGGAGCCTCCACGAGTATAACACAAGCGCGAGCAGAGAGTCCAGTTGCGAGTTCTTCAGCAGTCATTGAGCCACCTCGAAGAACTTTAGTTTCCGATTTAAGTTCATTGCCATGAGGGGCGTTTGTTTCTGGCCAAGGCAAAAGACGGCCACGAAAACGTCAGGGTACTGTTGTGCTGACATCTACACCGGTTTTACAAGAAATTAAAAGCAAATCAGAGTCCGAAACGCGTCCACGTATTTGCGAGAATAAAAAAAGAGCAGTAACAAAGAAAATAGTAATAGATTCAGATACAGATGGCATTTGCATTTCAGAAGACGAAGACGATGCTAGCTGCATTTATTGTACGGAATTATATAAAAAGTCAAAACATTGTGAATTTTGGTTTCAGTGCCAAGAATGTGATAAATGGGCACACGTAGAGTGCGCGGGACTTGCCAAAAGAACTAACAATTTTGTTTGTGACATTTGTACCGTTTAAAATACAATGTTATAAAAGGTGTCGTTTTGCCCACATAGGCGGGGTAAAATGAAATTTTGCACCCTCTTATGTTTTTTTGGATTCACTGAAAATATATTGTTATTTTTACACATATTTTGTAATACATATGTATCTTAAGACTACTAGCGTTCTTTTCTTTAATTGATTCCTTAACAAATAATTTGTGTTAATATTTAGTGATCTTAAAGAAAACCCTGTGTCATTTTGTACACCTTTCCCCTAATTAGATACATTCTCATGCCAACGAGTAGCAACTGTTTCGATTCTTTGTGCCATGATACTGAAGAAACCTTTATATCTCAAATGTAGGTTGAAATAGATACGGCAAACATAGTATCTTCTAAATGAGCACAGTTGAAGCTTTCTGCCGGCAAATAACACACAGAAGTATTTAAAAAACTTAATTTAAATAGAAATGAATGTAGAGATGTTCGAAGAGAAATTATGGACACACTGTATGGTAGAATCGCAAAGTAAAATAAATTCAGGATGAACTATATCAATATTGCGTAAATTTAACGGGGAAATTAACGAACAGGGCAGAGATGTAATACTTTGAAAAAAAGTATGTTTTTGACTAACTTTTTAAAGAAAAATTCATAATTAGGCAACACTGCATTTGAGAATCTTACAAATTTATGGTTGTATACAGAACCTAGAGAGGCTTCATTTTCCAGACTAGAAGAGAAATAAATTTTTGGCACTACTCTCTTGGTACATCCTGTGTTCTTCATAATAGTGCGCGTGTGTGTGCGTGTGCATGTGCGTGCGTGTGCGTGTGCGTGCGTGTGTGAGTGTCAGTCTGCGTGTGCGTGTGCGTGTGCGTCTACGTGTGCGTGTGCGTGTGCGTCTACGTGTCCGTGTGCGTGTGCGTCTACGTGTGCGTGTGCGTGTGTGTGTATGTATGTGTCCGGGTGCATATGCGTGAGCGGGCGGGACTACGTGCGTGAGTGTACGTACAAGTGTATGTGCGTGTGTGCTGACATACGTGTGTGCGTGCGTGCATGCGTGTGTCTATATTTTCTTTTGATTGTTTTATTTGGCTTTGAACCTTTATTGAGTAGTAGGCGTTATGTTTAGTTTTAAGGTTTCAAACTCGCCTTATTTGTACTTCTGTTGCATATTTAAGCACGGATTTCGAATAAATTAGGTGTGTGTGTGTGTTGATGCATGCGTACATATGTGCTTAATTCGTGCGTGCGTCCGTGTGGGCATACGTGCGTGTGTGTGTGTGTGTACATGCGTACGTCTGTATTTTCTCTTATCTGTTTTAGCTGAATTTGAACCTTTATTAAGTGTTTAGTGTTGTCTTTGAGGTTTCAAATTAGGTCTATTTGGATTTCGAATAAGACACTTGTTTGAGTGTTGTTTGTTGATCGCTACATCTTTTACCCCTCCAATAAGGTAACAACAACAAAAACGTTTGCATTAGATTAATGATCTAATTAATTTAGAATTTTATTTTAGTAGGACTAAATGTACCATTAGTGATACCATATAATTGATAAAAATTTCATTAGTCAAACGGTTGGATGGCGAGAAAACCTTTGTTCAATTATTTTGCATACATCTACAACAGAACAATAAAATATACTGTAAATATTTAAGTTTTTTTGAATTTCGTACACCGCCAAGCTTTGTGGGTGTTATTTATTATTATGGGTCGTGCCATAACGATTAATTAAGATTACACTTAATTTTTGACAGTTTAGTTGTATCCTTATATATAAATTATGATTTTTGAGGTTACCTGAGTGAATCGTAGATGACGCCTCCTGGTGTTCAATGCAGCATGAACACATTTATGCGTAGATTTAATTGAAATATCTTCATTTCGGTTAGTGTCGCCTAGCATTATTACTGGAGGCCTTAATGTTACTATTCGTCACGAAGCAGAAATAATCATTTAGATTTTTGTCTGTTTGAGGTTTTGAATATTTTTATCTATACTCTCTAAGAACTTTACTGCCGCACTTTATTGCAAAAGCTCGCCTTTTATTAAAACGTTATCTCCGTGTTATACGTTATACAGGGTGTCCCGGAAAATCACCGACAAACTTCTACAGTGAGTTCCCAGGACCAAATTGTGACATTTTTCCTTCTTTAAATTTGATCCCAAAATGCACCCCTAGAAGTTTTTACGCTTTTTAATATCAAAAAAATCGTTCTGAAGTTGTTCGCTCGATGTATTACAGGCATTCGCGTTGATCGAAGTATCCCTGGAATTTGCATAATTTCCTCGAATGCTTCAACAACGCGATTCCAGAGATCGTCTCTAGTTATTTATGGAACTGAATATACCGTTTCTTTAACCACCCCAAAGGCAGAAATCTAAGGTATTGTGATCTAGACGGCCAGGCTAAAGGAGCATAGTTGACTCGTCCAATCCACTGGCTAGGGAAGTGGGCGTGCAGGTATTGCCTCACAGGTAATCCAAAATGTGGTGGGGCACCATCGTGTATCAATATTGTTTTGTCCGTTGGATTGCATAAGGGGACCGATAATATATTCTTCAAACATTTATGATGAATTTATGTTGAAAGCAACCTTCTTGAATTGCATTAGGATTCTCATCTGCCCAATTGTGGATCTTACGGGAATTAAAGGTGCCATCTCTAGTAAAACAGGCTTCGTCCGTAAAAAGAACTCGAACGTCAATCTGAGGATCTTCAATCAAATTGTTCATCAACCATTGACAATATTCTCGTCTAAGTATTAGATCTGTCGGTAAAAGTTCTTGAACTTTTTGGATGTGGTACGGTTTTAACAATCGTTCAGTAAGTGTCCGGCGAACAGCATTTTTAAAAATAATCAATTGAGCAGCGATGCGTCTAGTGCTTGTAGTTGGATTATCCTTAAAAATTTCCAATCTGCCTGAACAGTTCTAATGTGACGCTGACGTCCAGAATTTGGCTTCCTTCGCCAAAAAACTACCTGTTTCAGAAAGACGATGGTTAATGGAAGCAAAATGGTATGGTGCGGTTTATGTCTGTTTGGAAATCTTTCTAAGTATTTTCTTGCTGCAGCTCGAGAATTACCTCCACATTCGCCAAATACAAAATGCACATCAGTTAATTCTCAATACGAGTAACGTTCCATCATAAATAATCAAATAATAACCAAGAACAAGAGTTACTTAAATACGTAAGAACTTTTGACAATTAACTAATATTTTTTGTCTTGAAGGCGTAGCCTACTACTAAATGAATTATCAAATAAGCACGAACCAATTGTTGCAGAATACAAATTATTTTTCAAATTTTCCTTAAGAACCGTCGATTTTATAAAATGTATTGCAAAAATAAAGCAGAAAAATTTTAATTTATTTGCAAAAATAATTTTTTTAAGCGTTGGTTCTAGTGATGCGATTTTTTTGTGATTTCTATCAAATTTTGATCTGTATAAGATAGGTCGACTGTATAAAATCAATAAAAAATGTTCATAATTTATGAATATAAAGTGATTTTTCCACATTTTAAATTGAACTTTGAGAGCGTATAACTTTTGAGGGGTAAATTTTGGGATAAAATTTAAAGAGGGAAAAATGTCCTAATTTGGTCCTGGAAATTGCAGGAATTTGTCGGTGATTTTCCGAGACACCCTGCGTACATCAATTTCCTTCGGGAAATGGTCAAACCTATTTTCTCGGTGGACAAAAAATCAAATTTACAGTTTCAGAGTGTTTGTTTTCGTTTGGATCTGTAACTTACAAAATCCCTATTTCTACCCCAAATTTGTTGGGGGTCTGTAGTTTCATTGGCAAAACGGTTACAGCTATTTGTCCTGCCGACCGGAACTAGATTTTATAGTTTCACTATGTTGGTCATCCTTTGGGGTTTGCAGTGTACAAAATCTTTACTTATTCCCTAATTTTATTGGGAAAACGATCAAAAATATTTGAAAGATAGGCAAGGACAAACATTTATGGTTTTACTAAGTAAGTCATGGTTTAGGATCGCTCATGCCCAAAATCTGTATTCATACACACGCTTTATTGTAAAACGGCAAAAACAATTTGGTAGATGGACAAGTTCAAAATTTTGTTGGTCAGCTTTTAGAACCGTTAATGTCCATAATATTTATTTATACAGTAAATTCATTAGAAAACGGTCAAAACTGTTTTCTCAATGAGCAAGAACAAAACAAAAACAGAATTACATTTATATAGCATTTGGAACCTGTGATGTGTAAGATGCTTATTCATACATTAGTTTCCCGGGCTAGAATAATATTACCGTCCTAATTACGTAGTCATATCCTAAGTACAGCCTCTCTGATGTATAGATTTACCTGTAAGGATTTATATGGTCTTCCACCAATATGCAATGCGTCATAATCAGTAATATCAATGTGGATTTATTCAAGAAAGGTTGTCCCTCAACTGGGAAAGTGCTCTCAATCCATTTGAATCGATAACTAGTTATGGTATTGATGTGTGCTTTACTAATATTGATTCATTAACGGTTAGTGTGCATAACACATAGTATGGTTATCACAAGGTTTTCCGCATTGACTGGATAAGGCTTTTGTATTTAAGAATTGAGTTGACTGCGTTTGGTTTGATTTTCTAGAATTTCCGAGAAATCCGAGTCACATACCTATATATGTTTTTTTGGTCGTTTGGTCTCGCGATACCAGAGAAGCTATTTACCCTTGTCAGAATCTGATTTCCTCAATCGGTAGCATGAAACCTATAAAACTACTCTTGTTTTGATTTAGATAGGATGATCCTGACTAGGTCAAATGCGAAGGTAAGGAAATGTTTACATTATACTCTATTGCAATGTGAATGGTATTTGAAAACATTTTTTTTCGTGGAGATGAAGAGGTGAGCAAATCATCTCAAGTAACAGACATATTTGACATACAGCGACTTCGCATAATCTACTATGTCATTCAGATGATTTATTGCGCAATCAACATAATCCCGAGGAGTCCTGAAATTATGTGAATTAATTCATTCTTGAATGCAAGCATTCGCTCGACGTGTTACAGGCATTTGCGTTGATCGAAATATCCCTGGAGTTTGCGTGACTTCTTCGAATGCTTCAACAATGCGATCCCAGAGATCGTATCAAGCCACTGCTGGAACTGAATAGACCTTTTCTTTAACAGCATCCCAAATGAAGAAATCTAAAGGATTGTGATCTGGGCGGCCAGGCTATAGGAGCATCGTTACCTTGTCCGGTCCACCGGTTAGGGAACTACGCGTGCAGGTATTGCCTCACAGATAATCCAAAATGTGGTGGGACACCATCGTGCATAAAGATTATCTCAGCTCTGACATTTAAACTATTTTTCAAATTTTTTCAAGAATGAGAGGAACCATATAAGGAACAAAATTCCTTTATTTTAAAATGTATTACCAAAATAAAGTAGAAAAATTTTAATTTTTTGTCAGGGTTGAAAGGTGGACTGCTACCTAATTTATACATTTTGATTGATAATTACCCCATTTAGGTCAATTTTGTTCTCTTTCGAACTTTTCCGAGCTTTTATTGATCTTTTTGTAGTATCCACCCCAGAGATTCGATTAGTAAATGATTATTCAGAAAATACATTCGGAAATTATAGAGCACTTCAAGGGGTTCCATACTTTAATTGTAGGAAAAGATTTAATTGTCAATGATAATGGTGAAATTACCAAGCAGTAAACTCTCGCAATAGTCATATAATTATGATGGAAAATACCAACACTTATAATATTATGTATGAAAATGTAAAATAATATTGGATTGGACATCCGGTATGAACAATAGGTGCTAAATAAATAAATAAATTTAAACTTAGAAAACTGAATGTAAACCATTTTTGTGTGAGTAGAATAACTTTAATTAGCATTACTATTTTTGATATCACTTTGTTAACAAGGTAAAATGAATGATGTGCAATTTTATACACCTTGCTCGCGTTCTAGTTACTCTCAATAAACTTCCTCATAGATAAGCGTCATTGGAAATACCATACAGGAATTTATTATAATAAATTCAAAGTTACACGATAGGTATTTTCAGTTTGTATTAAAATCCCTGAAGGTATTCACTGTATTAACATATATCAGTATCTGATATACGTCATAAACTTAAATTGAAGTTTAGCCATTGAAAAATTTATTTTCACCTGAAAGTGAATGTATTTATTCAGATACATTTATTAAGGTTGGACCGGAACAAAATTTATATAAAAAAAGTTCCCAATGTTATGGATCTAGTTCATTAGATTGGAACATTTTATGTATTGATTTCCTTTTCTAGTATTAATGAGTATAATTCGTTTAATCCTTGTGCTTAATTATAAATACAGATTACTTTTTAATTTAAAATCTTACATTTTAAATTATTGTTAGGTGTTAAGGTCAAGTTTATTATAATAAGTACGTAATTAATATATTTGCGGCTTTCCACAAGGATCAGTAATTGGTCCCGTTACCTGTCTGATTAGTTTTAACGACAAATAGCGTGTGTACACAAGATATAAATGTCATGTCATAATTAGTACAAATAAGCGGTACCGCTTTAATGTGTGTTTGTCCGTTCCGAACATTTTAATTTTTGCTTAAAGCCATCTTAGCTAATAGTTATTATCACTCACTAAACAAATAATATGGTATTTTTACTGTGTAACTGCAAGAAATTGCTTAGGAACGTGAAGATTAATGAAAGAACTAATTAAAGTAATAAACAAGCAAAAAGAATCTATTAATCATTGTTATTGAGTACTTGTTTACACATTATCACGTACGGTTAGTGTGTCGCTACATAATCAAATGTTCATTTGGTAATTACATTATATTTACTAAAAGACGAGGGATAATGTATAGCAATTTTCGAGTGATATTTAAGCTCATAAGCACAATACGGGTAAATACATTTAGAAAAACGTCTACCTTGATAGGTTTGAACGCCATTAGGGTATCCGTTTTTGGATAGGAAGTAAAACTGTAGGTCAGATGTTTATGTTTCGGTACGTTAATGATACCTAACTCAGGGTGGAACTCCTTTAGTTAAGGAAACATTCTAGCAATCCATTATATGTTAATTAATAGTTTACAGAAATTAATAGAGATTAATATTTACTTCCCTTCGCCGTTATTATAAAAACCATAAATGGTTTTCTACGTCAAAGCCTTACTGACTACCAACGCCCAGAGCGTGTTTTGTATATAATTATACGACGATTTTGACCTTTCCACTGTTACACAATCCAGAGTTTTCGTCGCATAGTTTGGGATGACACTGCTTTCTGGGCAGTGCATTGGAACAGAAGAACAGCCTTTGCCTTCTATCAAAAACTCTTCAGAACTTTTTTAACTGGGCAAATCAATGAAACGTTCCCGTCAAGCCAATTAAAACACAAACTGTCCTCTTACGACATCCCAAAGTCCGTTCGCAATATTTCTATATTCGTCAACTATGAAAAACTTTTAATCCAACAAGAAATCAGGAATCCTTTTACAAAAACCGCAAACTAAGTCTCCGGCGTACAAAGAACGATAAGACAGGGTACGTAACCGAATAAACATATTGAGCATCTTCTGGGTCGAATCTGAGGTTGCCACCCAAAAATACTACAAGCGTTCTGCAAAACACACATTCGCGCGGATATGGATTTCCGAGAAACCTTATATCAATCAGATTCGACTCCCTATGCCTCCTGTGAACACCGAATCGTAAGCCGCACAGCTAGACACCAGATACCCAAATAACCTAACAATACAATGGCGAAAGCACACCACCTATTACAGACAGTATACAAACATTACGAAAAAAATGTACGCACAGAAATACCTTCACAGACCACTATGCTCACGCGAAAAACCCAAGTGCTAGTTTACACACCCCGTCCGTCGTCACACAATTCCTTACAACCTCCCAAAGAAGATAAAAAAACCTTTAGATGCCACTTTCTACACCCTACGCATCCCCCGTCTATCCGGCTACCTCCAATGCAAAAGACCCAATAAGTGAATCTTATATAACCGCATAATAATACACTACCCCCAATTAAACAACGCGTATCCATCCAAACTCAGTCATATACGCTAATCACAATAAAAATAAATTTTTACATCAAAAAGACGAAACTCATGATTGCAATCAACACAATACCACTAAAACACCAATAACAGAAGAATGATCAGGCCTAAAAGAAGGAAAACTCCTGAACAGTCCACTACAAGACAAAAAGTTTGAAAAGTTTATTTTAATCAAGATTCTCTAGTTAGGCCTATTCCTTAACTAATAGCGAATAGTTTACTCTCTATGTACTAACTACAGGTTAATATCCGCCCTGAATATAAAAGGTTTCATTATCAAAAGTTAATGTCCTGCTAACCCCGCTTTTTAATTTCACCATTAGCCACCTCCTGGTAATGGTTATTCGATGTAGTCCAAAAGAAATTAACTTCGTTTCCCGTAAACCATGTTATTATATAAGTCTTTTAATTACGTATTGATAATGAAAGCGTAATTGATAATATAACCCTGTATTTGTCAATGTAATTACCCTTGATTACTTATTGCAAACAAAATACGTTAAATAGTTTGTTTAAAACTAACGTTACTCGAAAACATGGATTTTAATTTTTTCATAAACGTTACTCACCCCGACAGTTGATGAAAAATGCCCTTTGCAAAAAATTTTATTTACGTGTTCTCACGTAGTATAAATACTGTTCGCTGTAATTGTAAAGTTTCACAAATTACAATTATGTTTTGATTTGTGATGGACCAGTCAGTGATGGAAATGGGTTATTCAGTTATGATTTGTCTTATTCACCTTATATAGTTAAAGTAATTTTAGGTTAAAGTATTTGGAATTATCAAACATCGGAAGTATAAGTACAAAACTATGTTAATTGTATACTTCTCGGTGTGGAATGGTAAAAAGTAAAGTAAAATTCTTGTTAAGTGGTCATCAGAATTTATATGTGAGTAATTATACATACAATTGAATTACAAATAAAACCAGTTTTACACATAGTATATAAATATAAACCAACACACCCACATAAATTCCACCCGGAGAGTAGTTAAGGACTCACTGTGTTAACGTCGATATCATCCCTTTCTTACAAATAATATTCACCTACACATTGCTTTACTTTCAAAACTGAGGAAAGGGTTAATTAATAATAACACGTAGCGTTATAGGTAACCTCTCAATGTTAATGAGACAGTCCCAATACCTGAGTTTCGATGATTTCTCATCACCATGTGATGCCCTTAAACTCAAAACGGAACCAACTATAATCATACTAAACAAATAAGAATTAAATTAGGGAATCACAATTAGTCACATGGCAATGACAGAAGATATTAGTCCCTTACAACAAGACTAAATTATAAAAGCAGTTATAGAAAATTATCGTACAAGCACTAACTACAAGTTAATAAAGTAACTAAAATACTTACAGCACTGTAAAAATTCTCTCTCAAAGCAGCTCTCACGACAATATTCGCTAAAATTTACAACCGCTTATGGAATCGCTTGTTCCAATTTGGTAACTACATCTAAGCTAGCTACTTCAATTCAAATATTATATCGTTTAATTACTTAAACTGTTCACATTCGCTGAAACTATTTTTCGGTAAACTTACACTGTATTTTAAGAGGACCACGTCAAAAACGCTACGCTGAAACATTAACTACGCTATGTTTTACACTAATTCGTTATTTGAAGCTTTTTTTTTAACAACAGGAAAAAACAAGTAAGGATTATACTCGTGATTTGCGTTAATTGGATCTGTTTTAACTCCGCGGAAAATGCATAACTTTAACAGCAAAGCAAAGCATTATTATCATCTAAACACAAGTAAGAACAAGAAATTGGAAAACATACTCCCTCGCGTATTTGAATACACGTGGTATTGTTTATTACCGGAAATATTTTTTGAAATTCAACTAAAGCATACTGCACATTAAAGCAGTTCATTTTCATTGGTCTAACAGTGATTTCATCTGTACTCTTTGGTTCATCGGGTTTTTTTAAGCTTACTATCTCATTAATATCGTGTGTGGTATAGTCTCACTCCATCACTTTGTACTACATTGTATTCTCTTTGTTCAGCAATTTTTACTACTTGTACATGTAGGTTTTTCTTATTTGCGTTCATCATTCTGTTGAAGGGAGTATTGCCTAAGTTCTCAACCTCCTTTACATATTTTATTTCGTTTACTAAACATAACTAGCTGTCGACTTTTTTACCTTGCTTAGAAAGAGATCGGGACACATTCGCACCGCTTAGAGTTCCACACCACCTCCTTTTTCACCTTTCCATATATATATATATATATATATATATATATATATATATATATATATATATATATATATATATATATATTGAGATGTTCAGAAAGAGGTAATAGAAGTATCGGACAGCTTACATGACATTTGGGTAATAAAAGGGTAATATCTAGCTCGATACAAGTGCGAGACAATATTTTATACAAATCTGGTTCACGATGTGTTTAAAATAAATTTATTTGATATAAATTGATCTGAATATCATTTGCTTAGTTTGGTTTCATCATAAAAAGCAATTTGCTGCTACCAAAATTGTCAAGAATGTTAAATATCACCATTTTCGTTGTCATTTTAGTATTGCAATTATTGCAATAAAACTCAATTTTTCAAAGGTAATTTGGCAAGTAGACATTTTACAGGTGTTTAAACATGGACTATATAGTTAGGATTAGGTTAGGGATAGTGTATGTTTAGTTTTTAAAGGCAGGAAATACAAACATTTAGTAAAAGGGTTATAATATGGACAGTATAGACATTTTTCGCACATATTTTTGATAGCGAATTAGTGACAAAAATATTAATACAAGTTTTACAATAAGAAAAACATTTAGAACATTATGGCATACAGACATTTATAGTGCCGTACATTTTATAGTGAAAAATTTCAAAAAGAGTGTTAGACGATGAGACTTTTTCAATGCAACATTATATAACATTATGCATTGCAAATAATTAGTGAGAACAATAAAGACAAGTAGTACAAACCTTAAACATAACATTTTAAGTGTTAAAAACAATTTTAAATATAAATAAATTTCATTTTTAGATTTAAGTTTGGTTACGTTGTAAATTTTAGGTTTTTTACATAATTTTATACTTTTTCCACTTTATTAAACGTAGATTTTGCTCTTAAAGCAAATAATAGATGTTCTTTCTCAATATGAATAAGTTTTTATGAGGATACAGCGCTTTTCTCCGCTAAATTATGCTAAATCTGAGGTGAATTTAAGCTAATATTACAAAAGCTTAAAATTTTCTTTAAATTAGTTGTTTCGAACATAAAAGATATGTATTCTTATGTAAAATGTCCTCAGAATTCCATTTTTGCAAGTAATTTTAGTGTAGCTTGTAAGTGCAAATAGTTAAAAGCTTATTTTAATTAGAGTAGGTTACTTCGTTTATTAGTGTTAGGAATTATAGCTTGTTAGGTGTCCTTTTATTCAAAATTTCACGTAGTTTTCATTTCCGTTTTTAATTTTCAATTCCGATTATGCATAAGAAAGTTACGGCCAAAATTCCATTTATGTACAATTTATAATTTTGATCCTCCAATCAGATCCATAGCTACATTTGCAATATGGCTGTAAAAAAATGATATTTGTGTAACAACCAGAAACATATAAAAGCAAGCGCTCAGGAAATGACTCTCTCTCTAGAAATTGTTCAAAAGTGAAAAAGGTTAAAACAGTGTTGTAAAATTTGTGAATACATAACCAAATTTATTATCGTTAAGAAGTTTTACGTTACGAATAATTTTCGAGAGCACTTGTTTTTGTATCGTCGGATAGAAATAAATAGTTCGGTCTCCGATACCTGTCGTTTAATAAAAATAATTCTGTTCGATTAATTGATGTTACGATTTTGTGAAGATTTGTTTACGTGTTTTCAAATTTAAAATAATTCTTGTTTACCAAATTAAATTCCATTTTTATTTGGTCAAAGTTTGTTTTATTTCTTCGGACAATTCCTTTTAAATAAAAATTATTATCGGTAGCTCAAATAAAAGTGTTGTTAACAATAATCTTGAATACTTAAACATATATTTTAAACGATATCACTCATTGAGCTATAAAATCATTAAAATAAAAAGTTACCGTAAATAAATAAGTGGTTGGAGTTTTTGGGGAAAACATCTATAAGCCTGGAAGTTGGTGTCTTCGACAACCGAGAACCGAGATAGCAGTTGGGTATTGGTAACAACTGTAACCGAGTGAACATTGCCTGCATCCAGCTGGAGTATCCGAAGACATCATTCAATCAATAGGAAGGACTGTATATGTGAGTCAAATTTTATAACCCTGTTCATTGTTATTTTCCTGCAATTTGTATTTGTTACATGTTTTTGGTTAAGAATTTTAAATATTTACTTGTGTAAACACCTGTAAAGATATTAATTTCTTTTCTTTTTCAAAATTTTCATTCTGGTTCTAAACATTAAATTTTCTAAATTTAATCATCTGACATCTTTGACAGTTACTTATTTTCACTTAAATTCATTAACGCATGCGTTTGATAGCAAATTATATTCAGAACATTTTGTATACTTTAAATTCAATTACATATAGGATATTTCTTATACTCAAAAATTTTATCTTCAACTAAATTCCCTGAACTCTATCCCCATATGAGATTCTGAGCTAGTCCGGTGCAATATAACATAAAGAGTTAAATAATTACTTCAATTATATTATTAACATTAAAATTTTAAATTACCTCAAAATAAATATAAATATAATATAATTAATTTATCCTCATATTTGTATAAGTCGCCATTTTAATTCAAATCAATATTATTAAATTCATATTAAACTTCCCATATATATATATATATATATATATATATATATATATATATATATATATACACACAGTTATGCAATCGACATTCTTTCACTGTCACTAATTCCACTTATTACCTCATTTTACGACGTTTAACAGAGATTTGCCACGATGTCGGTCTGTCTGTGTGTGCGTGGGGGCGTGCTTGTGTGTATGTGTGTGTGAGCGTGTCTGTGTGACTGCGTGTCTGAGTGTCTGCCTGTCTGTCTGTGTGTGTGTATCTGCGTCTGTGTGTCTGTCTGTCTATGTGTCTGTCTGCCTGTCTGTCTGCCTGTATGCCTGCCTGCTTGCCTGCCTAACTGCCTGTCCGTCTGTCTGTCTGTCTGTCTGCCTGCATGCCTGTCTGTCCGTTTGCCTGTCTGCCTGTCTTTCTGTTTGCCTGTCTGCCTGCCTGTCTGTCTGTCAGTCAGTCCGTCAGTCAGTCAGTCAGTCTGTCTGTCTGCCTGCATGTCTGTCTGTCTGTTTACCTGCACATCTCTATACCTGTTTGCCTGTCTGTCTGTCAGTCCGTGTGTATGTCTGCCTACATAACTGCCTGCCTGTCTGTTTGTCTGCCTGTCTGTCTGCCTGTCTGCCTGTGTCTCTACCTGTCTGTCTGCCTGACTGCCTGCCTGTGTCTCTACCTGTCTGTCTGCCTGACTGCCTGCATGTCTGTCTATTTGTCTGCCTGTCTGCCTGTCTGCCTGTCTGCCTGTCTGCCTGTCTGCCTGTCTTCCTGTCTGCCTGCCTGCTTGCCTACCTGTCTGCCAGTCTGTCTTCTGCCTGCCTACCTGTCTGTCTGTCTTTCTGCTTGTCTGCCTCTTTGCCTGGCCGTGTGTCTGTCTGTCTGCCTGCCTGTCTGTCTGCCTGCCTGTCAGTCAGTCAGTTTGTATGTCTGCCTGCCTGTCTGTATGTCTGTCTGTCTGTCTGCCTGCCTGCCTGCCTGCCTATTTGCTTGCCTACCTGTCTATCTGTCTGTCTGTATGTATGTTTGTTTGTCTGCCTGCCTGCCTGCCTGTCTGTTTGTCTGTCTGTCTGCCTGTCTGTCTGCCTGTTTGTGTCTCTGTCTGTCTCTCTGTCTGTCTGTCTGCCTATGTCTCTGTCTGTCTGTCTGCCTGACTACCTGCCTGTCTGTCTGTTTGTCTGCTTGTCTGCCTGCCTTCTTGCCTGCCTGTCTGCCTGTCTGTCTTCTGTCTGCCTGCCTGTCTGTCTGTCTTTCAGTTTGTCTGACTCTCTGTCTGGCTATCTGCTTGTCTGTCTGCCTCCCTGTTTGTCTGCCTGTCTGTCTGTCTACCTGCCTGTCAGTCAGCCAGTCTGTCTGTCTGCCTGCCTATCTGTATATCTGTCTGTCTGTCTGCCTACCTGCCTGCCTGCCTATTTGCTTACCTACCTGTCTATCTGTCTGTCCGTCTGTATGTATGTTTGTTTGTCTGCCTGCCTGCCTATCTGTCTGTTTGTCTGTCTGTCTGCATGTCTGTCTGTCTGACTGTCTGCCTGTGTGTTTGTCTGACCTGTCTCGCCTCGTCTGTCTGCCTGACTGTCGTCTGTCCGTCTGCCGTGCTGTCCGTCCTGTCCTGCCTGTCCGTCTGTTGTCTGTTTGTCTCTGCTTCTGTCTGTCTGTCCGTCTGTCCATCTGTCTCGCTCTGTCCCTGTCTGTCCGTCTGTCCGTCTGTCCGTCTGTCCGTCTGTCCGTCTGTCCGTCTGTCCATCTGTCCGTCTGTCCGTCTGTCCGTCTGTCCGTCTGTCCGTCTGTCCGTCTGTCCGTCTGTCCGTCTGTCCGTCTGTCCGTCTGTCCGTCTGTCCGTCTGTCCGTCTGTCGTCTCGTCTGTCCGTCTGTCCGTCTGTCCGTCGTCCGTCTGTCTTCCGTCTGTCCGTCGTCTGTCCGTCTGTCCGTCTGTCCGTCTGTCCGTCTGTCCGTCTGTCCGTCTGTCCGTCTGTCCGTCTGTCCGTCTGTCCGTCTGTCCGTCTGTCCGTCTGTCCGTCTGTCCGTCTGTCCTTCTGTCCGTCTGTCCGTCTGTCCGTCTGTCCTGTATCTGTCTCGTTCGTGTCCGTTCTGTCGCATGCCTGTTTGCGTCTGATGCCTTCTGTCTGCGTCTGGTTGCGTGTGTCTGCGTGTCTGCGTGTCTGCGTGTCTGCGTGTCTTGCTGCGTGTCGCATGCCTGCGTGCTTGCGTGTCTGCGTGCCTGCGTGTCTGCGTGTCTGCGTGTATGCGTGTCTGCGTGTCTGCGTGTCTGCGTGTCTGCGTGCCTGCGTGTCAGCGTGTCTGCGTGTCGGCGGGTCTGCGTGTCGTGTGTCTACGTGTCTGCGTGGCTTCGTGCCTGCGTGTCTGCGTGTCTGCGTGTCTTCGTGTCTGCGTGTCTCCGTGTCTGCGTGTCTGAGTGTCTGTGTATCTGCGTTTCTACGTGCCTGCGTGCCCGCGTTTCTGCGTGCCAGCGTGCCCGTGTGCCTGTGCCTGCTTCCTTACGTGCCTGCGTCCCTGGGTGTCTGCGTGCCTGCGTGCCTGCGTGTCTGCTTGCCTGCGTGCCTGCGTGCCTACGTGTATTCGTGCCTGCGTGTCTGTGTGTCTGCATGTCTACGTATCTGCGTGTCTGCTCGTCTGCGCGTCTGCGTATCTGCGTGTCTGCGTGTCTGCGTGTGTTCGTGTGTGCGTGTGTGCGTGTGTGCGTGTGTGCGTGTGTGCGTGTGTTGGTGTGTGCGTGTGTGCGTGTGTGCGTGTGTGCGTGTGTGCGTGTGTGCGTATGTGCGTATGTGCGCGTGTACGTGTGTGCGTGAGTGCGTGTGCGCGTGTATGTGTGTGCGCGTGTGCATGAGTGCGCGTGTGTGCGTGTGCGTGTGCGCGCATGTGTTTGTGTGCGTATGGGTGTGCGTGTGCGTGTGAGTGTGCGTGTGCGTGTGCTTGTGCGTGTGCGTGTTCGTGCGCGCGTGTGCGTTCGTGTGTGTGTGTGCGTGCGTATGTGGATGTGAGGGTGTGTGGGTGTGTGGGTGTGTGGGTGTGTGGGTGTGTGGGTGTGTGGGTGTGTGGGTGTGTGGGTGTGTGGGTGTGTGGGTGTGTGCGTGTGTCGTTGTGTGCGTGCGAGTGCGCGCGCGCGTGTGTGTGTGTGAGAGTGTTTTATTGTAGAATTATTACAAAAATGCTACATTCTCCTTTTGTAAGTAAACTTAATTAAGCCAGTTAAAATACTTTAATATACAAACGGTTAGTTGCCATTCTCTATCATCTAAGTTAATTTTTTTAATTTATGTATCAAAAATTATTTTTAATATATACGCAAGGTTATTTTACTAATATGGTGTACGATTTATAAGTAATGGTTATAAATGTTTTTCAAGCTTTAGTCGAAATATCAGAAAAAAGTATTAACCTAAAAAATGCACATCGTCAAAACATATTGCTTTCGGTTTGTAACATAAGATAGACGTTTAGTCATTTCCAGAATGAATTGGAATTAAAAAAACAAAATTGTTGATTTAAAAAATATTGTAGAAAGTTTAAGTTCGTAAATTAATGATAACCAAGTCAATTTGATTAGTACAATATATGTCAGAAAAATGAATTTGCTGTAAATAAGGGCAATGGAAAAAAATTACTTCTGTGTGGGTGTGTCTATGTGTGCGTGTGCGTGTGCGTGTGCGTGTGCGTGTGCGTGTGCGTGTGCGTGTGTGTGTGCGTGTGCGTGTGCGTGTGCGTGTGCGTGTGCGTGTGCGTGTGCGTGTGCGTGTGCTGTGCGTGTGCGTGTGTGTGTCGTGTGCGTGTGCGTGTACGTGTGCGTGTGTGTTCATGTCGCTTATGTGCGTTTGCGTGTGCGTGTGCGTGTGCGTGTACGTGTGCGGGTGCGTGTGCGTTTGCGTGTGCGTGTGCGTGGGCGTGTGCGTGTTCGTGTGCGTGTGCGTGTGCGTGTGCGTGTGCGTGTGCGTGTGCGTGTGCGTGTGCGTGTGCGTGTGCGTGTGCGTGTGCGTGTGCGTGTGCGTGTGCGTGTGCGTGTGCGTGTGCGTGTGCGTGTGCGTGTGCGTGTGCGTGTACGTGTGCGAGTGCGTGTACGTGTGCGTGTCGTGTGTGCATGTCGCTTATGGGTGTGTGTTTGCGTGTGCGTGTGCGTGTGCGTGTGCGTGTGGTTGTGCGTGTGCGGGTGCGTGTGCGTTTGCGTGTGCGTGTGCGTGGGCGTGTGCGTGTTCGTGTGCGTGTGCGTGTGCGTGTGCGTGTGCGTGTGCGTGTGCGTGTGCGTGTGTGTGCGTGTGCGTGTGCGTGTGCGCGTGCGTGTGCGTGTGCGTTTGCGTGTGCGTGTGTGTGGGCGTGTGCGTGTGCGTGTGCGTGTGCGTGTGCTTGTGCGTGGGCGCGTGCGTGTGCGTGTGCGTTTGCGTTTCCTTTTGCGTTAGCTTTTGTTTACTGTTCACTTTTCTTGGATGATGAGTATGTGACTCCTTCATCCACCGGGAATTCTGTAAAGACCAATACCTGCAATTCAGTCTATTGACAGTACCATTAAGGAAAAATCTAGCTTCATCCGAAAAATATTATTTTTGACAAACGTGTTGTCATTATTGCAACGCAACTGCATGTCCTCGCAGAATTGTACCTTCGATCAAAATCATCTTCTGATAACACTTGGGTCAATGTAACTTTATAAGGTTGAAATTTATGTTTATGTAAAACATTAAGCATTGTAACATAGCTTAAATTCATGTCCAAACCAATCTGACGGGAACTAGAATGTGGATTTTGTTCAACTCTCAATAGAATGTGAAGTTGTTTATCAGCATTGCATGTTCGGCGGCCAGTTTTGTGTTTGTTACGTACATGTCCATGTACTATGTATTTACTTAAAATTTTACTAACCGTGGAACGTACTATAGGCGGGCGATCTTGATGAGCTTCTTTAAAGAGTGCGCAGACTTCCACAGCAATTCTCATATCTCCATAACCCTACATCATAAGAATTTCTATGCGATCCTTTTCCGAAAGAAACAATATTACTAAAGTTATTTTAGACTTCAGATAACAGAAAAATCACAAGCATCGGACTTACAGCAAAATTGACGTAACTGACATTAAATCAATTGTTTCAATGCCTTATAGGTAATATTAAACTAACTCAATATATACAATTAAAACCTTATTTGCATGTCTGGATGTTTGTGTGTCTGTGCGTTGCAGGATGTTACAGGGTTTAGAAAGCTGGAAGTGGTGCTATCTCATAGGAAATTTTTTGCTGACTCCAAATCTCTGGTAGATTTTTTATCTGATCACCTGTTCGCAATAGGGAGGCCGTTTTTTTTTTCGATATTAAGATATAAGGAGTCATTATTATAATAATTTTTTTTAGCTATTTTAAGATATAATAATAATGAAGTTGGCTGAAATTCTATAAGAATTCGCACCTTTTGTACTTGTTTCAACTTTGTTTATGTAACATATTAAAATTTTTGCACTACAATATTAAAGTAAATGTATTTTTTCATTATGTTGAACAAAAATATGGGGTTGTCATTGAAAAAAAGCCCCCTTTTGGCTGTTTGGCAACGTACGCCACTGTACTTGGAATTAAGGTATTTCAAAATATGACAAGTTTAAAATACCTTTTGCCCCCTTCAAGCGTTTTTTCGAGAAAATCGTATTTTGCGAGACTTTTTTCCACACTGTATAATCCACACGGGTATTTATTGTTTAATAAATAATTATGCAACTTGTCCGAGATGACAGAAAAGTTTGACTCCAAGTAAGGGGGCCCTAGCTCTTGTCCAAAATGGTAAGTATGAGGGATTTGAATAAATCATGTAGGCGTTAGATCTTAGATACAATGACGACAAGCGAAATGGCGCCCAAACTCTAGCTTCTACTGGCAGTATTTGTACGTAGAAGAGTAATTTTTAGGAATATACCAAATATGAAGATTGCAGTAAATTGCATTCATGCAATTATAAGCTTTGCCTTGCAGTTTATAGATACCTTTAAGGGTACATGTTTAAGAAAAAACGAAAGTACAGGGGTGAACATAATGAACATTGACTTAGAATCCCGGGATTCAACTTCTCAAAGTAATCTCAAAAAGCTGTTATTAGTGCGAAATTGTAATCTTGGGCTTCAATTTTTCAAAATAATTAAGAAAATTCTCTAGTGTGAAGTTCCCTCACACAAAATGGATTATTATACTTCTTTGATCTTTAGTACTACGTTAGTGCTGTCTAATACATGTTGTATTTCAACCCCCGGCTTCAAATTTTCAAGATGTCTAAGAGAAATCGACAGTAATGTGAATTTGCGTCGCCCACAAGGCATTCTCTAACACTCCAAAATTTCCTTTATGTATCTTATTTATGGAAATTATAGAACCCCAACTGTCGTGTTCGACTAAGACATACGATTGTGCAAAACAACTACATATTTGGCATTATAAACTGCTTAAAAAACTAAACTTCCTTTTCTAAGCCACGAAGAGTTTCTCTCTAGCTAACCTGCTTACGATTTATCACAAATCTCATCACACCTAAAGTGTTGTTCGCATATCAGGGGATTGTTGAACCAATATTAGCGTTTTTTACATTATACAAAAAAGGTTTTGTCAACTTATTAACGATCTTACTATGACAAAGTACTACCCTCTAATCTCCCCTATTCTAGTCAAACACTAATCAAAATATTTTAGTTGCTTAGATGGGTAGCTAACCTTATATAAAAGTTCTTTACAAAAAATCTTCATTAATGTGTGACTCTACATACGGCTTTTTGTGTATTTTGTTTGTCATTGTGGTTATTCATTGCAAGCATCTTTTTTTTTAGTTTGCGGCCAATGGTGTCTTTGACTAAAAAAAAGCATTTGTAATGTAAACTATAATATAAAGAACTTAAAGAATGCGATGATGAGCCATGAGTGAAGGTGGTTACGTACTGCTAGTGAAGGATATAATCCTTGACCAGCAAAAAAGCTTATAATAAGTATAAAATTCCTAGTAGATAGATAAAATGGTGATGGATAAGGATCCTGGACCCAGCACTATAGACGTAGATTCATGACTTTAGATACTGGATTGAATATTCTACCCACAGAAAAATAATTGGGTAGCTAAAAAAGGAAGAAGGTGCCGAGATTTGGAATCAAGATGCTGGACCCAGGTGATAGATGAAAAATTCTAGACCTCTTGGAGATAGGCGACCCGCAGGTGACCAAAAGCGGGAGATAAAGGTAGGGCGAAAAAGAAGATGACATAAAATAGAAGTTGGAAAACTGGTTAGAATATACGAAAGAAAAGAGGGTTAAAAACCGAGAAGAAAAGATTATAAAAAATAGTGGTTGGAGGCGGGCTTAAAAAGAAGGCAGAAAACAGAGGATAAAAAACGGGTCCAAAACTAAGATGGTAGAAATATGAGTTGAAAATACGTAGTTTAATTTAGGAGGACAGGTGCCGTTGAAAATCTCTGAAAAACAGAATTAAAAACCTCTTTCTCAGAATCAGTGACATATAAGGCACCCGTGTTCTGCTAATGCCTAGAGTATCCTCATTTCCTCAACTTGACAAACTCTAACCCTTACTTTCAGATTTTGATGATCGAGCATTGTTTTTAAACTTCTTCCAAAGACAAAATGGATAGTCGTCCTCACTTTGAACTGAATGTACGACAATTTTTTATGGTCTGATTGCGCAACATGGATTGAAGAACAAGGTACTATTAACTGGTTTACCAGATCAATTAGTCTTGTGACCAACATGGAATATTACTAGGCGATTGTACATGCAATAAAGGATTTTTCTCAGTACTAATATAGCACTGACAATTAAAAAAGCATTAGGTTATACCGAATAAATTATTAAGAGCAACCCGGGACTATAATCAGCACTAACTTGGCACTAACGTTTAATAGAGGACCAATTGAGGTATTTCTTTAAAGTTTGAATCTCGGAGTTAAAAAATTTTGGGCTCTAAACAATACTGTCGTAGCAGTAATGAGAGAAAACAAAGTTTAAGATCCACAAAAATCCAATGATTCTGGGACAAAAATTATTTACATAATTAATTCGAAATCCTGAACACAAGAGTAATAACATTTTTGGAACCGGTGATTGGTTCCAAAAATGTTATTAGCACTAGCGTAGCACTAACGATGAAAAACCCAGTTTAAAAGATTCAATGCTGACGGGGAAAACTTCACAGTATTAGCGGTTGGACATTTTTGGGCACTAAACAGCACTAATCGCATTAACGATTAACGATTAAAATAGTTCAATATTGCAAACTTAGGCTGAATACCGGTTTCTCATAAAAACCTACAGAATTATTACGGGCACTTTTTCCGAGCCTCCGTCTATCCGTACGCCCGTCCCAGTAATTACTCCTAACCCTCTTAAGATGTCAAAATTCGGTTATTTTGGTACTCATTAAACTAAAAATACTAATGTTGTATTACTTTGTCAGGAAATCAAGTTATTGCGTCGCTTCCACGAAAATGAAAGATAATTCCTTCTATAGTGCACTAAAAAAATAAATAGAAAAATGTAAACCTAAGACCGCGAGGTTTGACCACGGTTATGGAAAAGTACAAATGTCTAATTGTGCTTCCGTATTATATCGCTTCGAAAACACAAAATGTTTGTAACTATTAAAAAAATTGTAAAACAATGTAAACGTACTATGCGTTCACAATACTGGAAGAGTCGTTTGTGTGGCCACTGCGTAATTCGGCTCTTAGACCACTTTTCGACTTCTGGTCTGGTCTGATACCTTATGTAGGTATTCTAGTTTTGTAAAGTGCGACTGCTTTTGCAAAATTAGGAGAGGGGAACAGTAAAAGATAAGTACCTTGCCCAAAAGCTATATATATGCATACAAATTTCTTGCAACATGGCAAAACAGCGTCACACCCATTGCCCACGTCAGCATATGGGCTGAATTTTTCCCAAAGTCTATGTTACTTCACCAATTTTGTTGAATACGCAGCGAATTGAAATCTCCCGATGACCAAGATTGAATTTATGTGGTCTATGAGCGTTGACCAGGATTTGGACGAATATTGCCCTAAATCACAAATTTATTGTTGGAGTCGCGCAAAAATAACTTCACCAATGACCGTTTTAGCCAAATTTCGTATAAAAGGTGTATTTTATATAAACTGTATGTGGATACACCAATTTTGTAGCAAAAGCGGCATAATGGGTTCTATGTTTGACCTAGTTCCGTAGTTCATAAGTGTAGGTCAGTATTTGTGTAGAATGTTGTTCAAAATGTACATTTATACACTATTTCGTGGAGATCTTTGCCAAATTACAAAGAGAAAAATTCACTTCACTTGGCTTTTCTTTCCTTTATTTAACGCTCACCATGTGAGCCTACTTAGGCGAATGTTGGGGTAGAATTTTCCCACTCAGAACCCTAACTCCGTTGCTTCCGATCCTATCCTGAACACACCATCCTTAATCCCCCATTCATAGATACCTAATGTATGCTGGGAATCCATGATTGTGGCTGGAAGAGCTTGGAAAGCTCAAACAGCCCTCCCCCTTGGGAGGAAATGAAATACTTTTTTTTTTCCTTTACCAATTGCAGCATTAATGCTAACATTTCAGCACCGTACTGCACTAACCATATACCAATTCTTAGATACGTACCACGTAACGGTGGTGCTAACTTCACATTGCTGCTGAATTCTCGAGAGATGTAACCAAAAGTTACAGTGCAATACGCAGGATCATCTTAACCTACGGGTAGGCGTGACTCGCCTGAATAAGATTTTTGCTAACAGTAAATGTGGTTTTGTTTAGAAGGTCATATTTAGGTTTGTTTGGTACATAAATAAATTTATTAAAGACCTGGAGGGGGGGTCCACTTTATACATTGCCCAGGGGTATGTGATATTTTTAAGGCGGCCTTAGCAATACGAACAGGGGAACAATTTAGCTTATATGACAGATGGACTGTACGCCATCGTCCATCTGGGTGCCTTTCAACTATATCAACTGATTCTTTCCTTTAGGGTATTTTGGAAAGAATGATTTATTTGGAAACTATTATAAGAACAGAAAGAATGCTCCCAAAATTCACGTTTTGTTTGCCGAAGTGACGTCGATGTTCGTTAGTAATAAATCGTACTGTATATGAGTTGATTCCTTTCCAATATCAATGTAATTATCGTTTATAAACGATAATTTTATTGACTAAATGTACTCTCTTAAAACTTTTTCTTGTTTCCATGGCTGACTAATGTAAATTTTAAATTATTGAATTTTGATTGAAACATTCCTCTTTTTTTACCAAAATCGAAATCACTACTCCGGTATCAATTTTTAGTTAAATCATTATAATAATAAGTTGCACTGTGGTGTTACTCGCAAGGTTTGTTTATAACGTTTTATTATTTTACTTGTTCACTTTTAATATAAATTGATTGAACACCAAAGATATTTCATTTAATTTGCGTAACGTTCACCAGATTTACCTCACATTAAAATCGAAGTAGAAATGACATTTCAGTCGTATAAAATCGCATCTGCGACCAGATTCCATTACGACAACGCTAAAAAAAATTGGGTTTAGAGCAGTCCGCTTAATGAATATAAAAATCACACTTTAGCAGTAAAATCAATACGGATTTTATTGCTCAGCGTTTCAATGTAGAAATGTTATACTGATTTTTTTTATGTTTTATGTAAATGTATTTAAGCATAAGTTAATTATTAAATAACATGAAGTAAAATATCATGGAA
The DNA here is from genome assembly GCA_036346205.1 of Vesta saturnalis. Classification (NCBI taxonomy): domain Eukaryota; kingdom Metazoa; phylum Arthropoda; class Insecta; order Coleoptera; family Lampyridae; genus Vesta; species Vesta saturnalis. The sequence continues at coordinate 693,484 of JARFJB010001918.1, read as the reverse complement.
TTATGTAAATGTGTGATAGAAACGTCACGATTATATGCGACGACGACTACAAAAGTTCGCGAAATGAAGAACAGATTGCATCATCAGTTCGAATAAAATATACACTATAGTAGACATCAACTGTCTTATGCAAAAATGTTAAATGTGATATTTTTCTGTCAATTTAATGCCTTTTTGAATAAAGCGTTTTTGAGTATTGTAAAATGGATAAAATTGAAACGCGCGCTTGGTATCAAATATTTTGTGGAAAAATGCTGGAAAAGAACAGAAATTCATAAACATCCGCAGGATATTTTAGGAAACTTTGCATTTGACTGTGCATAAGTGTATAACGGAATTTAAACGTGGGCGTGAGAACCTAGAAAATGACACGCTCTGTGGATGAACAAACGCCTAAAATAGTGAAAAAAATTCACGATACCAAACAAAAAATAAAAAGCACCTAACGCGTTTTAATAGCATATTAATATATATATATATATATACAGTGCTAGTCAAAAGTCCCTCCCCTTGTATCTTTTGAATGGTTTTACTTATACTAATGAAATTTGGAGGGTGAATATAAACGGATATAAGCTACTCAACTAGTCATGACAAGTGACGTAATAGTCATATATGACGTCACAGGGCCACAGTGACCAATAATTTTAAATAGTACCTTATGCCAAGTGACATCTCGTTTGAAAGGTATTAAAATTACCTATTCAGTCATACTAATTTTGGTAGGGTTTAGGTTGATTTTGATAGAAAAATGAAATGAATACTAAAATTATAGTTTGGCATTTAATTAATCAAGATTGTAAAGTCTGCCTCTGGTTAATTGTCAAAAAAGTTGACATTTTTTACTTTGATAAGTTTTTATACCTTGACTATTCAGTTTAATTATTCTTTAACGCGACGTTTAAGTGTCTACATAGACAAAATGGTACGTACGGAAGCAGACAAAGTAGCAGCTATCTTAATAATTGGTGAATGTAGAAACAATTTCCATGCAGCGGAACGTCTTTTTAATGAGAGGTACCTCGATCGCCCTATATCGAGGACTTATTTGAGGGAACTTTTTCAGAAGTTTGAAGCAACCGGTAGTGTTCAAGATGTCAAACGATCTGGTCGACCAACAATAAGTGACGACAAAAAAATCGACATAATTGCAGAAATGGTATTACATCCTACTACTTCTACAGCCCAAGTTGCGTCTATCTGCGAAGTCAGTCAAATGACAGTACATAGGGTGTTGGCTAAAAACAAATTTCATCCATACAAATTAAAAATGGTGCACCAACTTTCAGATGATGACCCCGACCGAAGATTATAATTCTGTGAAAATATGTCCAATCAAATTATCCAACACCCAGACTACATAAAATCAATTTTTTTTAGTGACGAAAGTACTTTCTTCCTCAATGGAAACGTTAACACACAAAATGTGAGATATTGGAGTGACACAAATCCTCAAATCTTTCGTGAAAAACATACTCAATTTCCAGAAAAAAGTAAATGTTTGGGCAGGTATTTTGGGAAACCACATAGTTGGACCTGTTTTTCTCAATGCTAACTCAACCGGTGAAGTGTATCTGGAGATGTTACAAAACGCAATTGAATTGTTAATTCTTAAAATTTTGGAAGATAATCTAGATGAATTCGGCAACTTGAAAATAACGTTCCAACAAGATGGTGCTCCTGCACACTATTATGGTGCAGTAAGACGTTACTTGGATGAAGAATATCGTGGCAGATATGATTGGACGACGAGGTCCGATAGAATGGCCAGCTCGGTCACTAGACCTGACACCATTAGATTTTTTTCTGTGGGGATACTTAAAATCTAAGGTTTACGCTACAGCACCTGGCAGTATGCACATTTTGAGACAAAGAATTGTTGAAGAATGTAGAGAAATTTCCGCAGACACATTTGAACTAGTACGACAAGAGTTTAGCAATAGGATGCATTACTGACAGCAATTAAGTGGAGCACATTTCCAACATTTATTATAAGAATTGGTCCTTGAATCTTGATTAATTAGATGCCAAACTATAATTTTAGTATTTATTTAATTTTTCTATCAAAATCAACCTAAACCCTAACAAAATTAGTATTACTGAATAGGTAATTTTAATACCTTTCAAACGAGATGTCACTTGCCATAAGGTACTATTTAAAATTATTGGTCACTGTGGCCCTGTGACGTCATATATGACTATTACGTCACTTGTCATGACTAGTTGAAAAGCTTATATCCGTTTCCAAATTTCATTAGTATAAGTAAAACCGTTCACAAGATACAAGGGGGGAGGGGACTTTTGACTAGCACTGTGTATTGAGATGTAATGAAATTAAACAAAATATTTTATATTATTTATATTAAAATTTGAGGGATAAGGTTCAAGGAATTAGTTTTGTAATGATATTAAATAAAACTCATATTATGAGTTTTATAAGATCTCATTTGCTGTCTTGCAATTAAATTTTAATTCAACTAGAAATTATTTCACTCAAACACCTTGTATAATAAGCAACTATACACATTGCGCTCATGTGGATATCGGTTTGTATCTAATCATGTTCAATATGTGCATTGTGTGTTCCATGGCTGAACAACAAAATAAATTACTCTTACTGTAAGTATAATTTGATTTTATTCTAAACTGAAGTAATATTATTATATACTTAATGACTAGCGTTCGTATCCGCTGACTGGTATCTCATTTGCTCAAATTCTTTACACATGTAAACAATGTAAACATAGATGATACGCATACTTCATAAACATAACCTAAATTACAAGTAATTGATTCATATAACTTACAGCATTATTAACATTCCTTCTGCTTCTACAATCTTCAATTGTTGAAGTCCCGTTCTCCAAATCAGTTGTATGGTGGATTCTTTAAATACGTTACCTATTAACTTTTTCCATAGGCACTTTAATTTTAATAAAGCATAATTTTAATGCAATAATTATCGGCATTCAGTTTTATTTATTGACTTTTTCTTATAACACTTTATTTTAGCATTGTATAATATAAATAAAATAATTATCTGCATTCAATTTTTAATTTTTAAAACTTTTCTAACATCTAAGAAATTAGTAAACTCGATTTTTGCGTTTAATTGATTTTATTTATTTAAAAAAACAATATTTCATAATTCCATAGAAATATCCATTTAATAATTCACGTATTTTTAATTACACTAACCTCACTTTTGTTTAAATAGTTTAACTGTTGCGAATAGGTTTTGCTTTTTATATAAATAAAGTTATGAAACACTTACATTTCTTAAATTTTATTACATGATAGGAACAATATTTAACATGCTTTCACCTTCAAGATTAGTAAGAGACTCTCAATAAAATTTACAAATGAAGTATCATTAGTAGAACGGAGACACCTTACGCCGACATCTTAGACTTTGTCGGACACCTTCCCGTCCACTTTTTTACACGCTCACGTGGGAGGTGTATTTTTTGTCGGTCGTTTTAGGTTTTTTTGTACTTACTTGATTACCTTGAGATTGATTAGTTTGGTCCTGAACTTGGTCTTGGGGCTAGGGTGACGCTATGTTTGGTAGTTATAGACTACTTTGTTTTCCTGACCCTGTGCTCTGATTGGTTAAGCAGGCCTTGAGAATTTTTCAATCACTTAATTTGCTAGTTTATAAGATGATATTCGTCGCTGCCATAAAAATTGTATTGTAATACAGAAGAATTAATAGATAAAAGGATGACAAGAACGGCCTTAATTTTTAAGTTAACGTGTCAAGTTATTGATATTGTATAGAAGTCGGCCTTAATTGTTTTAAATGTATTTATTTATATCTATTAATTAATTATGCTAAGACAAGAAATGTTATTAAAATTATTATTACATTTCTATTAATTCCATTTGTAGGTTGTGACCTTTTACCTATATACGAAATTTATTTACAACAAACTCATTTTACATCGAGAAAAAGTCACCTTCAACTGACCTTAAAGTTACTCATGAATATAGCCTTGAAGTTGCCCTTGTGAATTTTCAATGACTTAAATTGACCTTGGGGAAAATACTATAAATACGAACATTTGAGTTTAGTTAATTTAGTTCTGTTCTGAAGAGCATTACGTTATCATCGTTATGGAATCTTTAAATGTTAACCAAGTTTTGGGTTTGTTACGTGACGGTGTGGTAACTGAAGAAGGGTTGAAAAACGCCTACAATATTATTACTAATAAGATACTGTGTGAAAATTACACTATCGATTCGATAGAGATTTATAATGATTTAGCGGAGGCTGCACGGAGAATTGGTGGAGTGTAAGTTATATCTGTTTTTATTTTTAGGTTTCAAGTATTATTTTTGTAAAGTCCTGCTCAAGTAAATATGGAGGAAGTGTTTGTTTATGATGAAGAGATGTTGGAAACTTCCGCAGTGGAGGATATGATAACGGTATGTCTTTAATTTTCTATTGTTTCGTTTCATCAATGAGTACATTACAGTAGCAAGGCCAATTGGGCTCAGGCCTATCAACCCAGCAACAGCAAGAGGCCGGACCATTCTCTACCCAAATGAATCATATAAATATAATAGGGGAGTCAAACACTAAATTCATAAAAAAATTTAACAACACATGTAAGTCGCTGAGATTTACCTTTAATGACGAGACATGCTCTTAACGTACGTTTGCAAGTATTTGTTTTTTAAAATCACATTAATTGGCATGATTGAGGAAACACTCCTCGCAACCGTGGCAATAGCTTCTCTGAAACTCATAAACGGTATTTGGAATGAGATCGATTGTGTTTTCTTTGAGGAAAAGCCTACGAAACACTATTGCAGGCGCTAGCAAATATGGTTCACTCCCTCAAACGGATCGACGTTATTTTGGGCAGTGAAGATTGACCAGAAACTGATGCAACCCTTAACGAGAATCTTAACATTCATCAGATAATACTTCACAATCTCTTCATTCATCTTGAAAACATAATTACTCTGGGCCGTGTGCCAATCTAAAAGTTTTATCTTTGTTATACAAGGATACATCTTAAAAATATTATAATCATTAAATTCTGCATAAAATTTCCTTTAAAATGATGCCTCACTTGCCCTATTTCGCTTTTAAACTATTTTGCTATGATAAATATCCTAATTATGCATGTGCACATACACAAATTTACTTATTCTAATATCTACAGGAAAGCTATGGTCATATTTGGATTCTCTGACCCGAAAAACATAAAGTCACACTAACTTTAACTTCAACGTAGCCTATCTATTTCACAATCGGAGTTCAAAATGTTCATAACCTATCTTCTCAACACATTTATTTAATCTGCACCAACAATGTTAATTTATGTGACTGCACTTCCTTTCAACACAACTGTAAGTTACTTTTACTCTAATTATTCAGTATTATTCTTCATAATTTCATAAACTATAGGAATCTTATTAAAATTGTCTTTACCGTTAACTTGACTACAATTTCTTTCATTAACATGTTATCTAATGCATACTATTTTCTTTTATTTTAGAATTGAAGCAGATTATGCTACCAGAACAGGCTTGGTTCTTTTTATAAGAGGATAATACCAATGGATACTAAAAAAAACCGATAACCTACCTATTTATAAATGAAAATGTATTTGAAATTTTAAAGAAACGATCGTTAGGTACTAAAATGGCTCTAAATGTTGTATTATATCTTTTTTATTAAAAACTTTACATTCAATTATTCACATAAAGCACATTACTTAGCTTAGTACCACATCAAACACTAAAAATCAAAATAACTCGGAAACGCACAGGAATTTCGAAACAGAAGAAGGTACATTATTTTTGTTAAACTGTATGTAGATAATGAAAATAATAGTTTTTTAAAAAATAGTCATTGGGTAGTTCTGTTTATGAAAGGGTTGAGACCCTCCACTCCGCCACTGTGCAAGTTTTAAACAATTATCGCTTGTTTTATGCCCCTTAATTAATAGACATTAAAAACATGAAAAAAATCTAAGCATTCGTTTATGAGTTATAATGAAAATTTGAGAAAAAAATTATATTCAACACCCTGTATCTCGAAACGAAGCCTTCTACGACATATGTTTATAGGAACTTTTCTTTTAGAAACATGTGTTCTATCCTGTTAAAGTTGTCTACAAAAAACTGATACTTTATATATATATATATATATATATATATATATATATATATATATATATATATATACATTGTATAAAATAAGAAAAGTTTTTTATTATTAATTTTGGCCATAAGGTACTATTTAAAATTATTGGTCACTGTGGCCCTGTGACGTCATATATGACTATTACGTCACTTGTCATGACTAGTTGAGAAGCTTATATCCGTTTATATTCACCCTCCCAATTTCACTAGTATAAGTAAAACCGTTCAAAAGATACAAGGGGAGGGGACTTTTGACTAGCACTGTGTATTGAGATGTAATGAAATTAAACAAAATATTTTATATTATTTATATTAAAATTTGAGGGATAAGGTTCAAGGAATTAGTTTTGTAATGATATTAAATAAAACTCATATTATGAGTTTTATAAGATAACTAACTCATTTGCTGTCTTGCAATTAAATTTTAATTCAACTTGAAATTATTTCACTCAAACATCTTGTATAATAAGCAACTATACACATTGCGCTCATGCGGATATCGGTTTGTATCTAATCATGTTCAATATGTGCATTGTGTGTTCCATGGCTGAACAACAAAATAAATTACTCTTACTGTAAGTATAATTTGATTTTATTCTAAACTGAAGTAATATTATTATATGCTTAATGACTAGCGTTCGTATCCGCTGACTGGTATCTAATTTGCTCAAATTCTTTACACATGTAAACATCGATGATACGCATACTTCATAAACATAACCTGTGCTTTGATTGGTTAAGCAGGCCTTGAGAATTTTTCAATGACTTAATTTGCTAGTTTATAAGATTATATTCGTCGCTGCCATAAAAATTGTATTGTAATACAGAAGAATTAATAGATAAAATGATGACAAGAACAGCGCTGGAATTTTTAAGTTAACGTGTGTCAAGGTTATTGATATTTTATAGAAGCGGTCGGCCTTGGAATTGTTTAAGTTGACATGTATTTATTTATGTCTATTAATTAATTATGCTAAGACAAAAAATGTTATTAAAATTATTATTACATTTCTATTAATTCCATTTGTAGGTTGTGACCTTTTACCTGTATACGAAATTTATTTACAACAAACTCATTTTACATCGAGAAAAAGTCACCTTCAACTGACCTTGAAGTTGGCCTTGTAATTTTCAATGACTTAACTCGCTCTTGAAGTAAGGGATAACCTATTTCCATGTTAAGGCGCGCTGTATCGTTGTTTCTAAACACTATTTCTAAGACTAGGGCGCGAATTAAGCAATTGTTTTCATTGGCCTGTTGTCGGTACGACAATAATACCCTACCTTTTGCTCTAAAAATCTTCAAATTTTAAGTCCGCCAAGTTTTACGTCCATTGCAGGTACCGTCACTCTATCCACGTTTAAAACTAACAAGTCACTAGAAAAAGTTAGCATTGTTCTGCACTTCCTTTTCCAGTAACGACATTATCACTCTCACCGACAGCTGGTCCACTCTTCTAAAAGACACGCCAATTGGTTTTCTGAGAAATTTGGGTTCCTTGATGTGATACCGACACCATCAGATGGAAACGGTATATATTTTACCTGCAGCCATGTTAAGAGATTTTCCTTGCGTCTCATCATTAAAGGTAAATCTCAGCGACGTACATGTACTGTTAAATTTTTCTATGAATTTAGTGTTGGACTCCCCTATTGTATTTGTATGATTCATTTGGGTAGAGGATGGTCGGGCCTCTTGTTGTTGCAGGGTTGATAAGCCTGAGTCAGATTGGACTTGCTTCTGTAATGTACTTATTGATGAAATGAAACAATAGAAAATTAAAGGACGTACCGTTATCATACCCTCCACTGCGGAAGTTTCCAACATCTCTTCATCCATATTTACTTGAGTAGGGATTTAAAAAATAATAATTAAAACTTAAAAATAAAACAGATATATAACACACTCCACCAACTCTCCGTGCAGCCTCCAAATCATTACAAATCTCTATCGAATCGATGTCATTTTCACACAGTATCTTATTAGTAATAATATCGTAGGCGTTTTCAACCTCTTCGGTTAACACACCGGCACGGAACAAACCAAACGTTTGGTTAACGTTTAAAGATTCCATAACGATGATAACTTAATGCTCTTCAGAACAGAACTAAATTAACTAAACTCAAATGTGCGCATTTATAGTATTTTCCCAAGATCAATTTACGTCATTGAAAATTCACAAGGCCAACTTCAGGCCATGTCCATAAGTAACTTCAAAGTCAGTTGAAGTTGACTTTATTCTCGATGTAAAATAAGTTTGTTGTAAATAAATTTCGTATATACGTAAAGGTCACAACCTACAAATGGAATTAATAGAAATTAATAATAACTTTAATAACATTTTTGTCTTCGCATAATTAATTAATAGACATAATAAATACATGTCAACTTAAACAATTCCAAGGCCGACCGCTTCTACGAAATATCAATAACCTTGACACATGTTAACTTAAAAATTCCAAGGCCTACCTTGATATCATCTTATCTATTAATTCTTCTTTATCAGAATACAATTTTTATGGTAGCGACGAAGACCATTTTATAAACTAGTACATTAAGTCCTTGAAAATTCCCAAGGCCTGCTTAACCAGTCAGAATGCTACCTCAAATCAGAGCACAGGGTCAGGAAAGCAAAGTGGTCTATAATTACCAAAATAGCTGTCACCTAGCCCCAAGACCAAGTCAAGAGCAACCCCAACCTCGATCTCAACGCCTAAATACGCCCCTCAAGCAGAGGAGAAAAAAAGGCTGACAAAGAACGACCGACAAAAGTACGCCTTCCATGTGGGCGTGTAAAAAGTGGAAGGAAGGGTCCACAATCAAGATGGTGGCGTAAGGTGTCTCCGTTCTACTATCATTCTTTTCTAAAACACCAATTTTGATTGGATCTAATACACTATACAAACAAACCTGATTTTAGTTCTGATTGGTATATTTCTATAATTTACAATTTACTAATTTTACAAATATCTTTGTTATTTAAGGATACATCTTAAAAATATTATAAGCATTAAATTCTGCATAAAATTCTCTTTAAAATGATGCCCCATTTGCCCTATTTCGCTTTTAAACTATTTTGCTATGACAAATATCCTAATTATGCACGTTCACATACAAAATTTTACATCTAACTTATTCTAATATCTACAGTATGGTACATCGTTTGTGAATTTAAATTGTAGGCAACAGTTTGTCGCATTTCCTTTTGATAAACTTTGGTTTAAACACAAAGAGTTAGTTTTCTAAAGATAGCTTTAAAGCTCATTTTCGAAGGAACGCATTTGTATGTATGACGTAATTCTTTTTCAGATTCAGTGCCGAAAGGTTATCGTTTTCGCGCGTACATTAATTTCAAGCAACGAAGCTATGTAATTGGAAAATTAAGAGATGAAGTTGGAAATGGACAGAACGGAAGTTGCTTGAGTTAGTCTAGTGGGAGTAGCCAACTAAGGTAGGAGCACTTAATGCTCGAGGTAGTGAATTACGTTCTGTTCCGTGATAAATGAACTTTCGTTAAGGATAATTTTCCTAACAATCCTTTAAGGGGACATTGAAGTAATTTCACAACTATTATCGTCCGTCCTTATGGGATGCATCCTTGGTAGAGGGTGTTTGAGAAAGAGCTACTTTTACTCTCTGAGATTTACGCTTCACTCTCTGGAGATCAATACGCTCATGGCTGGCTCAAGAAACAATAATACCGTTATAAATAAAATTATAAATTACGTTCAAGTAACTATATATAAATTTAGATTCCATTGGAAAGTTTTGAGTGTGGTTACGACGACGATCACGTCATTCAAGCAGCTCAGGGGCCATCGCCGTTTGTTGTACCAAGGGATGTGTGTAGAGGCCAAATTGTTGCTCGGGCTGATCCATAATTAAAGGTAACCGCTTGCGTACATTTAATGTTCTGTTGGTGACAGATTCTAATAAAGAGTGTTATTTTTTGTATCTGCGAACGGATGAATACGCTTTCATTGGATATTCATTTAATAGCCCATCATTGATTAATTTAATTTACAGAAGCGTTAAAAGTTGGAACGCTTAATGTTTGCCATAATCGTTTTTTAAGTAAATTTACAATAATTTATTAATTGAAGAAATTGGAACTAGCTAGTATCAATTCGATTTAAACAAAGTTTAAGAATGTAATTATTGATGAAATTTATGTAGCGCCGTAATATTTCTTGGTGCATTTATGTTTATTCTATAACAACATAGATATCTAGGTTAATGAACTAAGAGTATTTCTCTTGTATAATCCGTTGTGACCCTTCTCCGGCGTTTTAATAAGTCACGCTTTAGTTATTGGTGTTTTTTAAGACGAGATAATCTATTTAATGAGATAATCTATCATAATGTCTGAGTAATGTATTACTTTGCTGTAAAGTGTTGATTTGCGCCATTACTAGTAGCGTGCTCGAAAGTTTATCAACCGTTCAGACTGATTGTAACGTAACGATTAAAGAAAGATCGGTTATACATATTTTTAATAGTTTCTTTATGAGTTGATTGATATCATTTCAATTGGTTATAAATTGGGTTAATTGGTTTTCTATAATTAAGAGATAACGTAATGTAGCTATAAAGAAAAGAGATAAAAGAACGATCGATTGAGCTATTTGAAGTACGATATTATTTTACGGACTCGTGCAGACATCATTTTGTAGCACTTCAGGTATTAGCGTACCTGCTGCTGTTCACAGACTTACCTGCAAAGGTCAGCGATGTTTTTGGCTGTTTAGACTAGCTGTGAGCCTACGTAATCAGGTATTACTAACCCTATTTAGATATTTTTATACGTTCGGTTATGACAACTCCTACTGCGACTTTCCTATGCTAAGGTACCCTTATTTATGTCAGAAAAGGTTTACAGTACATCCAACCCTAAAACCACTGAGCTTTCGGCATCCCTTGTTTTACCCGTTACTTTGTACTACTGCCATTTTCGACAAGAACAATATACCATCGGCGAGTAATGGTTCGTTGCTTATTTGGTGAAAGTGAAAGTTTAATGTGTTCTGAGTAGCCTAAAGTTCCTTGATCGTCATTATTCATAAGAATTTATTTGTTTTTGAAGATCTCTAAGCTTACATAGCAACGAGTTCCTACCTATTACTTTGGTTAAAGATTATCTAGTAGATGATTTTTTATCAAAGATATATAGAGCTACGTGAGACTTGTCCCAACGTTTGTATTTGATATGAACTGAATGTTCTGTAAAACAAACTTTGATATGTCGTTTAGTTTGCCCTACATATATTTATTCTTCGACAAGGGTAATGCCACAAACGAAACTATTATTATTAACAAATCTTCTGAGACTTTAACGAAAAAGAAAAATAGATTTGTTAAATAAAGGTTTGAAATATAATCTTAATCTTAACAAAACTCCGTTGGATAAAATCATAGTTGCCATAATCATTGAATGAAAATCACAAAAGGTACGTTAGACAAGCCAGTGAAAGTTAAATCTCGGAAAATATTGAGTCAAAATTTAATTGAAAGTATTCAGAAATTTGAATTATTAAAAAATTAAAAATTGTAAAAGTAATGACGTGGTTAGAGGTACAAAAGGAAAATTTGGAATGGTCGCGAGACGTTTTTCTGCTGAAACGCAAGTAATGATAGTGTGAACCTTCAAAATTACACGTCGGTTATTAGGTTTAATAATTCTTTTGAATTATGTAACCCCGTTGTGGGATTTAGTATATATGTATTATGTGCATTTCAAGTATTTCATTGAAGAAGAGGTTGTATCAATAAGTTGACCCAAGCTTTTCAATTTTAATAATATAGTATCATAAATAGCTTTAATATAAACGGCAATACTGTTCAAATATGTTGAGTGTATATAGTCATTAGTGTTTATGGCTCAGATTAAATGTGTATAAGTAAGAAAAGGAAAGGAGAACATTATGTCATATTACTAAAGTGTATTTTTCGGAACCATATTGAGATGTGTTCTCAGAACACATCTCCAACAACCTTCCAACACCCAAGCTTCTAACGACCTAAGATCTCGAGAGAGCCATTAGAGACCTAACTTCCGTAATTATGGAAGCAGTCAATATCTCAGTCCAATTGAAAAACATTGACATTTCCCTCAAACCGCTCCCACGGCACATCGTGAACTGGATCAAAGAGATAAGACGAATCTATCGTCAATTATTGCGATCTAGGGATCCGGCTATCAAAACCGAATACAATCGTCGTAACGTCTTAATCATGTGTGAAACAAACAGATACGCTGAAGACACCTGGACCAAAGCCACCTCCCAGTTAGACTACAGAAACGGAAAACGCTTCTGGCAACAGTTAGATCGACTGACCAGAAATAAAGTAACCCCTAAATCCCGCTTAACCGACTCACAGGGCAACTTAATCTCCTCCGACCAAGGAAAGACCGACTTCTTCGGTCTGCACCGCCAATCCATTTTCCGATCATCAGACGAACCCCAACCCACACCCAGTTCAAGGCACTTCTAAAGAGTCGCCTTGAACATTTCCGTACTCTTAACCTTCCCGAAATCCAACTGTATAACGAGAATCCATTCTATGCCCCCATCACTCGCGACCAGGTCAACGTGTATTTAAAAAAGAACGCAATTCAGTTCCGGGTCGTAATATTCTCCCACACCTGCCCGACGCGGCCGTCCGATTACTTTCCGACATTTATAACAAATGCTTAACCCCATCCCACACCCTCCTCCTATAGACCCATTTCCCTCCGTAGTTGCATCGGAAAATGCTTTGCCGCAGATTATAGCCAGGCGACTCGCAGATCACTTTGAATTTAATGAACTCCTTCTTAAGAGCCAATTCTGCTTCCGTCCCAACCGAGCGTGTCACGATCCTCTGTTGAAGCTGCTTACAGAGACCACCAGAGTATTCAATCACAATCAATGGCACCTGGCTGTGTTTCTGGACATTAAGCACGAATTTGACAGGGTCTGGCTCGCCGGTCTCCTATACAAAGTCCGCAACCTTAACATACCCGATCCCTTCTCCTAACTCCTACTCTCGTACCTAACTAATCGGTCAGTTCGAGTCAAAGGAAGCAACACCTTCTCTGATCCGTTTCAATCTTCAACAGTCGTACCGCAAGGTTCTTAGCCCCGATGCTCTGCATTATCTTCGCTTCCGACGTTCCCGAGGTTACACAACCGGAGTAGGCCTTGCGTAGTTGGCGGATAACACTACCTTCTGGGCGGTAAATCGGAACAGCGGAACGACCACCCGGCTCATGTCCAAAACCCTCCGAAACTTTTCCAACCGGGCGAACCGGTGGAGAGTCTTCATGAATCCCACCAATACTCAAGCAATCCTCTTCCGACATCATAACTACCACGAAAATAAATTTCCAAATCTAGCCGACTGCAATGTTTCCTTCACCCTAAAACTCGAAAGACTCCATTCCACCACAAAGTTACTTAGGAATCCTCTTCTCTAAAACCCTTAATTGGCTCCGCGATGTACAGAAAACACTTAACAGGATAAGAAACCAAGAAAATCTACTGAGCGCTCTCAGGAGTAGACCCAGAGGTACCCCATAACACTACAACATACCTACAAAATATACATACGCGCTGTTATGGATTTCCGAGCACCCATGTACACTAAGATAAACCCTAATCATCTCCTCTGTCGCTTCCTGTGAACGCCGAACATTCAGACGCATATACAGGATACTTTTCAGGTATCCTAACGACCTCACAATACAAGACGCAAGCAACCACCTATCACACACGGAATACAGACTTTACAAAGAAACTTTGCACACAAAAGTGTTTTCGGCGACACAATCTCAACCAGAGAGATCCTTGCTATTCCTTACAACTACCGATTTCCTCAATTCCCAAGGAAAAAAGTCCAAACTAAAATTCAAAAACCCCCCGCGATCCTAACATCACTCCTTGACGACCTCCCCGAGGAGATAGGAGAATCCCTAGATAATACTCCATATGCTCTCCGGATCCCCCGTTATTCGATGACGATCCCGCAAAATACCGGCAAACGAGTTTGACTAACCAGGCGAAGCACGCTACACCCAGCTAAACAACATTTAACCCGATTAACATAATTATTCAAATGAAACCTAATTTAGTCACAACTCATGATTGTAAACTACACAATTACACAAAACAGCGCAACACGAACAAAGAGACCAGGGCTGAGGAGGAGAAGGACTCATAAACAGTCTACGAACAAGATTTAATAAGCTAAAATAAATAAGTACTAACTATAAGCATGAGCATATTAAGAAAAAAAAGTGTTTGTGTGTGTGTGAGCGCGTGGGTGCGTGCGTACGTGAGGGCGTGCGTGCGTGGCGAGCGTGCGTGCGTGCGTATATCATATGTTTCACATAAAATAACAAAGTATGTTGGTGCCTTGTTGTACCTGGACACTCTGTATAAATGAATATATTTTAAAAAACTCGCATTTATGTACATGCATAACTTTTGTATTACACATTTTTTTGTGAGTCTTGTAATTTTGATAATATTCTAACGCACGGTGTACGTGAATCATCTTGTATATGTTAAAAATGTTTACATGTGTAATACTTTGCATGTTATTTTCTATATTTTCCTCCACGCTTTGTCAAAGTAATATGAGTAATTTTAGCAGTAATTTAAAGTATGCATGTTCATAGATTTATATACCCAGTGATTTGACATTTTTAGAAAAAAAATGATATGTCGTGCACATTAATGTTACATTACAACGCTAATTTTATTTATAATTAAAACATTCTTGCATAACCTAGTAATTATAGTACTACAGCAATTAGGACTAGTCTTTTTGTTAATGCATTCCCCAAAGCAATAAACAAATTAGTTTACGACAATTCAACTAATAAATGAAAATTTATCTCTTACGCCGTATTACTACACACAAAACGTTTAATTTTCTTGACAAAGTTAGAATGCCTCTTCTTGCGTATGTCGTAATTAATAATGTTTTATGTTTGAATTAGTTTGAGGAAAATTTATATTATATATTTATTTTGATAAAAGCGAAATCTTCTTTAGTATGTATGTAAAGTTGATAGACAAGGTCTGTTTAGAATAAATGAGCATAAAATATATAATTGGATTATTAGATTGCATATTTTCATAATTAATTATTTTCTGAGACTAATTAGCTTTCTTAAATTACCTAGTGAAGAATGAATTCTGACAATTAGTGAAACACTTTGTATTTAATAAAAAGAAGTAATTATTTAGAAGTCTTTTAGGTTTACTGAATTCTATACTTAATCACACCTAAACTAGTACGTAAATGATATGTAAATTTTATGTGCAATATTTTTATAACCGTCAAATAAAGTAAGACCCGAGTAACAATTAATTTAATGAATTGAGTTTACTGGAACTTATAGGTTATGAACTGAAATTACAGTTAAAAGCTGTCAAGTGCAGCCGTAATGTGGTTACAAAACTAAACTTGCCACGTAAAACTCGCTAGCAAACTTTTCCATCATATTTGGTTTGAAATTGTTACGTGATTGCTTGATAGCAATTTAGGTCGGGATTTCATGTGCGAAATTAATTTTGTCGATTTTCATGATTTTCGACTCAGTTCAGAGTACGATTAAATATCTAACATTATTTACACATTGAAATGATTTCTAAACTTTTATTTCCTTTCACTTGATGCGATGAATCCAATTTTTCTATAAAATCCATTATCCAGATTACGTTAGTTGTTATAAAAGTTTTTGTAAAAATATTGCACTTCTTTCTAACATTATCCGAAATTGTAAGGAATTGTTTTTGTAAGATAATTTACCATTTCTAAATTTTATAACAAAGTTTGCTGAAAAAGAAAAGGTTGTAAAGTACATAACAAAAAAAAATCCAAAATGTAGAAATGTTAAGTAATATGGATTGTAAAGTGTTTAATTGCTTCCGATATTTATTATTCAAAAATGCGCTAATTTGAAAACGGATGCAATTGTGTTACTTCTTACAAAACGCATTACGCCATATGTCGTCCGTCTTCCATCAAATTTAATACGATGGATTCTTACTCCAAAAGTTGAAAAATTGCTACTAAATCGATCCTTTTTGGTCTGAAAGTAAAAATCTGGCCGATGGACTTCGGCACAACACTTTCTCGTATAAGGAAACTAATCGTTGCCCGCAGCAATTCGTAACTCCGTATAACTTGCAATATAATACGATACCCCACATTTTGCAAATCACTGTATATTTTGACATATTTGGATAGCATGAGAAATTAGCTTTAAAATACTTTAGATTTGTTTTTGAAACTTTGATATAAAATAATAAACAAAATTCAAATAATTTTTTTTGTTATTTTCGGAAAAACTGCAAGCGCTAAAAATAATTCAATATAGCAGTTTAGTATCTATGTATGTCTGCTATGTAATCCCTTCATTTTTATTAAAACATAATTATAAGGGATTGAAATTTTTTAATTTTAAAATTCCTAACCCCGGTCCTGGATAAGATAGAAATGTTATAAGGGACATTATATTTTCGTATGTGACTATAAAATATGTAAATTTAAAAGCGTTGATAGGTCAGTCACTATAACTTACAATATAATAAGAAATACTTACCAACAAAAATTATTTTTTTCTTATTCACCTTATATTTTGAAAATCACTGTATATTTTTACGTATTTGGGTAGCATGAGAAACTTGTTTTTGAAACTTTGATATAAAATTTTATAAAAATTTAAAAAATGACTATTTATGTCAGTTTCGGCAAAACCGGAAGTGCTAAAAATATTTCAATATAACAGTTTAGCAACTATATAATACCTTAATTTCAAGATCTCATTTTTATCAGAAACATAGTTATGAGGGATTGAAATTTTCAAATTTAAAAATGTCTAACTCCGGTCCTGCATATCTCCACCAATTTCTATAGTTATCTATTACTGTTGCATACAGCAAATAAAAATTAACAATCAGTCACGTGTTGTCATGTGCGAAACCTTAGCGAATTGCGGGCTCACATGATATTCACAAAAAGTTGACTGTGATCCTTCACTCTGTGTATAAAAATTTTAATACATCGTAACTAGGGAAGTACATACAGTTCAAGCTTGAATCGATTGTGACTTGCCTCCTCGATAGCTCAGATGGAAGAGCCCCACTCTAGCAAAGTGGAGGTCGTGGGTTCAAGTCCCACTCGAGTTAATCTTTTACTGTATGTACTTTAAAAGTTAATTTTAAATAAAATACAATTAATGATTATTATTGAATTGAACTTCTGTGCGTTCACTAAACCAAATTCTATAGTTATATATATATATATATATATATATATATATATATATATATATATATATATATATTATATTTTTTGGGATGTCGTCAATGGTTAGGATTTTTTTGCTACCTGAGATGTTTGGCCTGTATTTTGAAAGATAGACTGACGTCACATAAATGTGACATAAAGTTAAATAAAAATCATGTGGATTAGCAGAACATAATATAGACACTGGGCACAAGGCTAATTTTAATGGAACTAAAGTCATTTTTAACGAAACCAACATTTCAAAACTATTAATTCTCGACTCTTTTGAAACAGCTATTAACCCTAATGCAATTATTAAAAAAAGAGACACCCAAGATTTAATACATTTATATAAATACTTACTGTCATTAGCTAATAGAGTATCGAGCAATGCCAGTGATTCTTGATATCTGATTTTAAAAAAACGAACAGAAAAGAAAATTGAAATCTAAAACATTAAATATACCTTTTCAATTAACAACGCATTACAAATTTAGCTGTCGAATTTTTTTTTAAATTATATCCTATAAATTTTATAAAGTATTATTAATGGTGATTATTTATATACTTCTGCTTTTTTTAATTATAAGAATTACAAATATATCTAAAGAGATGTTAATAAACTAAGAATTCACTTTGCATTGTAAGTACCATTAAAATGTCATAGAAAGTTGTCACATGTAAATTAATCTTTAGCCTTGATAAAGGAAATAAATATTTCCGAAAGCTTAGTGTCGCAAAAAAGAGTTGTTTTTTTTACAAACCCTACCCATTGACGACAACCCCAAAAAAAGAAAATTTTGATTTCTAACTGATCGTCAAGGTTAATTCAGTGTCTGTGTCTGTGTCTGTGTCTGTGTCTGTGTCTGTGCCTGTGTGTCTGTGTCTGTGTCTGTGTCTGTGTCTGTGTCTGTGTCTGTGTCTGCGTCTGTGTCGGTGTCTGCGTCTGCGTCTGCGCCTGTGTCTGTGTCTGTGTCTGTGTCTGTGTCTGTGCCTGTGTCTGTCTGTGTCTGCGTCTGTGTCTGTGTCTGTCTGTGTCTGTGT